>MJUT01056362.1:391067-413438 GCA_002080005.1 Gigantidas platifrons
AATCAAATGGTGTACACGAATCAACACAATTGAACTGTGTACATGAATCAAAACAATCGCATGATTTACATGAATCAACACAATCAAATGATTTACATGAATGAACACAATCAAATGATATACACGAATCAGCACATTCAAATGGTGTACATGCATCAACAAAATCAAATGGTATACAAGAATCAACACAATCGAATGATGTACATGAATCAACACAATCAAATGGTGTACATGAATCAACACAATCAAATGGTGTACATGAATCAACACAATCAAATGGTGTACATGAATCAACACAATCAAATGGTGTACATGAATCAACACAATCAAATGTTGTACATGAATCAACACAATAAAATGGTGCATATGAATCAACACAATCAAATGGTGTACATGAATTAACACAATTGGGTGGTTTACATGAATCAACACAATGAAATTTTGTACATGAATCAACACAATCAGATGATGTACATCAATCAACACATTCAGATGATGTACATGAATGAACACAATCAAATGGTGTACATTAATTAACACAATCAAACGGTGTACATGAATAAACACAACCAAATTGTCCACGCCAATCATCCCAATCACATGGTGTACATGAGTCAATACAATCAAATGATGTATATGAGTCAACACAATGAAATGCTGTAAATGAATCATCAAAATCAAATGGTGTACATGAATCAACACAATCAAATGAAGTACATGAATCAACACAGACAAATGGTGTAGCCGAATCAACACAATCACATGATTTACATGAATCAACACAATGAAATTGAGTACATGAGTCAACACGATGAAATGATTTACATGAATGATTACAATCAATGGTATACATGAATCAACACAATAAAACGGTGTACATGAATCAACTAAATCAAATGCTGTATATGAATCATCAAAATCAAATGGTGTACACGAATCAACACAATTGAACTGTGTACATGAATCAAAACAATCGCATGATTTACACGAATCAACACAATCAAATGATGTACATGAATCAACACAATCAAATGGTGTACATGAATCAACACAATCAAATGGTGTATTGAATAAACACAATCAAATGTTGTACATTATTTAACACAATCATTTGGTGTACATGAATCAACACTATCAAATTATGTACATGAATGAACACAATCAAACGTTGTACATAAATCAACACAATCACATGATGTACATGAATGAACACAATCAAACGTTGTACATGAATCAACACAATCAAACGGTGTACATAAATAAACACAAACAAATGGTGTACATGGATCAACACAATCAAATGGTATGCATGAATCAATCAACACAATGAGAGGGTGTACATGGATCAACACAATCAAATGGTGTACATGAATCAATCAACACAATGAGAGGGTGTACATGGATTAACACAATCAAATAGTGTACATGGATCAACACAATCATATGGTGTACACGAATCAACACAATCAACCAGTGTACATGAATCAACTAAATCAAATGCTGTATATGAATCATCAAAATCAAATGGTGTACACGAATCAACACAATTGAACTGTGTAAATGAATCAAAACAATCGCATGATTTACATGAATCAACACAATCAAATGATGTACATGAATCAACACAATCAAATGGTGTACATGAATCAACACAATCAAATGTTGTACATTATTTAACATAATCAATTGGTGTACATGAATCAACACTATCAAATTATGTACATGAATCAACACAATAAAATGGTGCATATGAATCAACACAATCAAATGGTGTACATGAATTAACACAATTGGGTGGTTTACATGAATCAACATAATCAAATTGTGTACATGAATCAACACAATCAGATGATGTACATGAATCAACACATTCAGATGATGTACATGAATGAACACAATCAAATGGTGTATATTAATTAACACAATCAAACGGTGTACATAAATCAACACAATCACATGATGTACATGAATGAACACAATCAAACGTTGTACATGAATCAACACAATCAAACGGTGTACATAAATAAACACAAGCAAATGGTGTACATGGATCAACACAATCAAATGGTATGCATGAATCAATCAACACAATGAGAGGGTGTACATGGATCAACACAATCAAATGGTGTACATGAATCAATCAACACAATGAGAGGGTGTACATGGATTAACACAATCAAATAGTGTACATGGATCAACACAATCAAATGTTGTCCATGAATCAACACAATTAAATGATGTACATGAATCAACTCAATTACATGGTTTACATGAATAAACACAATCAAATGGTTACATTAATCACCAGAGTCAAATGGTGTACAAGAATCAAAACAATCAAGCGGAGTATATGAATCAACACAATCAAATGGTGTACATGAATCAACACAATCAAATGGTAAACATTAACTAGCACAATCAAATAGTGTACATAAATCAACACAATCAAAGTATATACATGGAGCAAAACAATCAAACGTTGTACATGAATCAACACAGTCAAACGTGTACATGAATCAACACAATCATATCATGTGCTCGAATCAACAGAGTCAAACGGTTAACATGAATTAACACAATCAAATACAGTACATGAATAAACACAATCAAATGGTGTAGATGAATCAACACAATCAAATGATGTGCATAAATCAAAGCAAACACAAAGTGTACAACACAATCAAATGGTATACATGAATCAATCAACACAATCAAATGATGTACATGAATCAACACAATCAAATGGTGTAGATGAATCAGCAAAAATCAAATGATATACATGAATCAACATAATTATATGATGTACATGAATCAACACAACTACATGGTGTACATGAATCAGCACAATCAAATGAAGTACATGAATCAACACAGACAAATGGTGTAGACGAATCAACACAATCACATGATGTAAATGAATCAACACAATCTAATAGGGTACATGAGTCAACACAATGAAATGATTTACATGAATCATTACAATCAATGGTATACATGAATCAACACAATCAATTGGTGTACATGAATCAACTAAATCAACTGCTGTATATGAATCATCAAAATCAAATGGTGTACATGAATCAACACAATCAAATCGTGTACGTGAATCAACACAATCAAGTGGTGTAGATGAATCAACAAAATCAAATGAAGTATGTAGATCAATACAATTAAATGGTGTACATTAACCAACTCAATCAAAGAGTGTACATGAATCAACACAATAAAATTGTGTACATCAATCAATACAATCAAATAGTGTATATGAATCAACACAATCAGATGGAGTAAATGAATCAACACAATAAAATGATGTGCTTGAATCAACACAATAAAATTGTGTACATAAATCAACACAATTAAATGGTGTACATGAATCAACACAATCAAATGTTGTACATAATTTAACACAATCAATTGGTGTACATGAATCAACGCTATCAAATTATGTACATGAATCAACGCAATAAAATGGTGCATATGAATCAACACAATCAAGAGGTGTACATGAATAAACACAATCAAGTGGTATAGATGAATCAACAAATCAAATTTAGAATGTAGATCAATACAATCAAATGGTGTACATTAACCAACTCAATCAAAGAGTGTACATGAATCAACACAATACAATTGTGTACATCAATCAATACAATCAAATAGTGTATATGAATCAACACAATCAGATGGAGTACATGAATCAACACAATAAAATGATGTGCTTGAATCAACACAATAAAATGGTGTACATAAATCAACAAAATAACATGGTATACATGAATCAACACAATACAATGGTGTACATGAATCAGCACAATACAATGTAGAACATGAATCAACACAATAAAATGGTGTACATGAATNTTGAAATGTGAAATGATATGGGAATTATGGAAGAAAAGTAAGTTGAATAGTGAAAATATGTGGAAATTTTGGAAGAAAAGTACGTTGAATAGTGAAAAGATATGGAAATTATGGAAGAAAATAACTTGAATAGTGAAAAGATATGGAAAATACGGAAGAAACCCAAGTTGAATAATTAAAAGATTTGGAAAATATGGAAGAAAAGTATGTTGAATAGTGATAAGATATGAAACATATGGAAGAAAAGTAGCTTGAATGGTTAAATGATTTGGAAAATATGGAAGAAAAGTGAGTTGAAATGTGAAATGATATGTTAAATATGGAAGATTTATGTGTTAGTCATAATTACACCCGTGGTGGTGGTGGTGGTGATGGTGGTGGAGGAGGTGGAGATGATGGTGGTGGTGGTGGTGGTGGCAATCTTTTGCAAGAATGTAATTATTGAAGGTCCTCCCCATGAAAATGAAATGGCGGAAAAGGGGCAGATAACCAGTGAAAGAGCTAGAAAAAACGATAATAGAAAGCGGACTTCGTAGAGAACAACCGAACCAACTACTAAGAAAAAAATCCCAAGGTAAATGATGTCACTTCCTATGAAAAGGCCTGTCATTGCGCAACATCCGGTTCATTTGGAAAATATGGAAGAAATGCAAATTGAATAGTGAAAAGATATGGAAATTATTGAAGCAACCCAAGTTCAATACTGAAATGAGATGTAAAAATATGGAAGAAAAGTTGAAATGAAAATGATATGAAAAATATGGATGAAAAGTGTGAAATGATATGGAAAATATGGAAGAAAAGTAAGTTGAAATGTTAAATGATATGAAAATTATGAATAAAAGTAAGTTGAATAGTGATAAGATTTGGAAAATACAGAAGAAAATTGTGAAATGATATGGAAAATATGGAAGAAGGGTAGGTTGAATAGTGAAATGATATGGACAACATGGAAGAAAGGGAAGTTGAAAAGTGAAAAGATATGGAAAATATGGAGGAAAAATAGGTTGAATTGTGAAAAGATTTTTAAAATACAAAAGAAAATAATGAAAAGATATCGAAAATATGGAAGAAACTCAAGTTAAATAGTGGAAAGATTTGGAAAATATGGAAGAAAAGTATGTTGAATATTGAAATGATATGGAAAATGTGAAAACATATCAAAAATACAGAAGAAAAGTAATTTAAAATGTGAAAAGATTTTATGGAAAGCATGGAAGAAAATATTGAACAGATTTGGAATATACAGAAGAAAATAGTGAAATGATATGGAAAATACAGAAGAAAAGTAAGTTGAATAGTGAAAAGATATGAAAAATACTGAAGAAAACTGTGAAATGATATGGAAAATATGGAAGAAAAGTAGGTTGAATAGTGAAATGATATGGAAAATATGGAAGAAAGGCAAGTTGAAAAGAGAAAAGATATGGAACATATGGAGAAAGAATAGGTTGAATTGTGAAAAGATTTGAAAAATACAGAAGAAAATAGTGAAAAGATATGGAAAATATGGAAGAAAGGCAAGTTGAAAAGTGAAAAGATATGGGAAGTATAGAAGAAACCAAAGTTGAATAGTGGAAAGATTTTGGAAAATATGGAAGAAAAGGAAGTTGAATGGTGAAATTATATGGAAAATATGGAAGAAAAGTAAGCAGACTAGGGAAATGATTTGGAAAATACAAAAGAAAAATTGTGAAATATTGAAAATACAGAAGAAAAGTAAGTTGAATAGTGAAGAGATAGGGAAAATACAGAAGAAAGGCAAGTTGAATATATATGGAATTTATGGAAGAAAAGTACGTTGAATAGTGAAAATATATGGAAATTATGGAAGAAAATCACTTGAATAGTGAAAAGATAGGGAAAATACGGAAGAAACACAAGTTGAATAAATAAAAGATTTGGAAAATATGGAAGAAAAGTATGTTGAATAGTGATAAGATATGAAACATATGGAAGAAAAGTAGCTTGAATGGTTAAATGATTTGGAAAATATGGAAGAAAAGTGAGTTGAAATGTGAAATGATATGTAAAATATGGAAGATTTCTGTGTTAGTCATAATTACACCCGTGGTGGTGGTGGTGGTGATGGTGGTGGAGGAGGTGGAGATGATGGTGGTGGTGGTGGCAAACTTTTGCAAGAAATGTAATTATTGAAGGTCCTCCCCATGAAAATGAAATGGCGGGAAAGGGGCAGATAACCAATGAAAGAGCTAGAAAAAACGATAATAGAAAGCGGACTTCGTAGAGAACAACCGAACCAACAACTAAGAAAAAAAGCCCAAGGTAAATGATGTCACTTCCTGTGAAAAGGCCTGTTATTGCGCAACATCCGGTTCATTTGGAAAATATGGAAGAAAGGCAAATTAAATAGTGAAAAGATATGGAAATTATTGAAGCAGCCCAAGTTCAATAGTGAAATGAGATGTAAAAATATGGAAGAAAAGTTGAAATGAAAATGATATGAAAAATATGGATGAAAAGTGTGAAATGATATGGAAAATATGTAAGAAAAGTAAGTTGAAATGTGAAATGATATGGAAATTATGAATAAAAGTAAGTTGAATAGTGATAAGATTTGGAAAATATAGAAGAAAATTGTGAAATGATATGGAAAATATGGAAGAAGGGTAGGTTGAATAGTGAAATGATATGGACAACATGGAAGAAAGGAAAGTTGAAAAGTGAAAAGATATGGAAAATATGGAGAAAAAATAGGTTGAATTGTGAAAAGATTTTTAAAATACAAAAGAAAATAATGAAAAGATATCGAAAATATGGAAGAAACTCAAGTTAAATAGTGAAAAGATTTGGAAAATATGGAAGAAAAGTATGTTGAATATTGAAATGATATGGAAAATGTGAAAACATATCAAAAATACAGAAGAAAAGTAATTTAAAAAGTGAAAAGATTTTATGGAAAGCATGGAAGAAAATATTGAACAGATTTGGAATATACTGAAGAAAATAGTGAAATGATATGGAAAATACAGAAGAAAAGTAAGTTGAATAGTGAAATGATATGGAAAATATGGAAGAAAGGCAAGTTGAAAAAAGAAAAGATATGGAACATATGGAGAAAGAATAGGTTGAATTGTGAAAAGATTTGAAAAATACAGAAGAAAATAGTGAAAAGATATGGAAAATATGGAAGAAAGGCAAGTTGAATAGTGAAAAGATATGGGAAGTATAGAAGAAACCAAAGTTGAATAGTGGAAATATTTTGGAAAATATGGAAGAAAAGGAAGTTGAATGGTGAAATTATATGGAAAATATGGAAGAAAATTAAGCAGACTAGGGAAATGATTTGGAAAATACAAAAGAAAAATTGTGAAATATGGAAAATACAGAAGAAAACTAAGTTGAATAGTGAAGAGATAGGGAAAATACAGAAGAAAGGCAAGTTGAATATATATGGAATTTATGGAAGAAAAGTAAGTTGAATAGTGAAAATATATGGAAATTATGGAAGAAAATCACTTGAATAGTGAAAAGATATGGAAAATACGGAAAAACCCAAGTTGAATAAATAAAAGATTTGGAAAATATGGAAGAAAAGTATGTTAAATAGTGATAAGATATGAAACATATGGAAGAAAAGTAGCTTGAATGGTTAAATGATTTGGAAAATATGGAAGAAAAGTGAGTTGAAATGTGAAATGATATGTAAAATATGGAAGATTTCTGTGTTAGTCATAATTACACCCGTGGTGGTGGTGGTGGTGATGGTGGTGGAGGAGGTGGAGATGATGGTGGTGGTGGTGGCAAACTTTGCAAGAAATGTAATTATTGAAGGTCCTCCCCATGAAAATGAAATGGCGGGAAAGGGGCAGATAACCAGTGAAAGAGCTAGAAAAAACGATAATAGAAAGCGGACTTCGTAGAGAACAACCGAACCAACTACTAAGAAAAAAAGCCCAAGGTAAATGATGTCACTTCCTGTGAAAAGGCCTGTTATTGCGCAACATCCGGTTCATTTGGAAAATATGGAAGAAAGGCAAATTGAATAGTGAAAAGATATGGAAATTATTGAAGCAGCCCAAGTTCAATAGTGAAATGAGATGTAAAAATATGGAAGAAAAGTTGAAATGAAAATGATATGAAAAATATGGATGAAAAGTGTGAAATGATATGGAAAATATGGAAGAAAAGTANTGAATAGTGAAATGATATGGACAACATGGAAGAAAGGGAAGTTGAAAAGTGAAAAGATATGGAAAATATGGAGGAAAAATAGGTTGAATTGTGAAAAGATTTTTAAAATACAAAAGAAAATAATGAAAAGATATCGAAAATATGGAAGAAACTCAAGTTAAATAGTGAAAAGATTTGGAAAATATGGAAGAAAAGTATGTTGAATATTGAAATGATATGGAAAATGTGAAAACATATCAAAAATACAGAAGAAAAGTAATTTAAAAAGTGAAAAGATTTTATGGAAAGCATGGAAGAAAATATTGAACAGATTTGGAATATACAGAAGAAAATAGTTAAATGATATGGAAAATACAGAAGAAAAGTAAGTTGAATAGTGAAAAGATATGAAAAATACTGAAGAAAGCTGTGAAATGATATGGAAAATATGGAAGAAAAGTAGGTTGAATAGTGAAATGATATGGAAAATATGGAAGAAAGGCAAGTTGAAAAGAGAAAAGATATGGAACATATGGAGAAAAAATTGGTTGAATTTTGAAAAGATTTGAAAAATACAGAAGAAAATAGTGAAAAGATATGGAAAATATGGAAGAAAGGCAAGTTGAATAGTGAAAAGATATGGGAATTATAGAAGAAACCAAAGTTGAATAGTGGAAAGATTTTGGAAAATATGGAAGAAAAGTAAGCAGACAAGGGAAATGATTTGGAAAATACAAAAGAAAAATTGTGAAATATGGAAAATACAGAAGAAAAGTAAGTTGAATAGTGAAGAGATAGGGAAAATACAGAAGAAAGGCAAGTTGAATATATATGGAATATAAGTTGAATAGTGAAAATATTTGGAAAGTACAGAAGAAAACATTGAAAAGACATGGAAAATATGGAAGAAAGGCAAGTCGATTAGTGATAAGATATGAATAATACAGAGGAAGTTGTGAATAGATATGGATAATATAGAGGAACAGTAAGTCGAATAGTGATAAGATATTGAAGAAAGGCAAGTTGAATAGTGAAAAAATATAGAAAATACAGAAAAAAATATTGAATAGATTTGGAAAATACTGAAGAAAATAGTGAAAAGATAGGGAAAATATGGAAGGAAAAGCACGTTGAATAGTGAAGAGATTTGGAAAATACAGAAGAAACTAGTGAAAAGATATGCAAAAGGAGGAGGTAGGGAGGATGAGCAGGAGGAGGTTTTCTTTTAATGTAATTAAAAAAAATCACAACATATCCGAAAACACCATAGGTGAAAACGGTTATTGAATTCTATGCTATATGAAAATGGCGGGAAAGTGTAATGTGGTAGAGAAGGATAGATGTGGACGTCACAGAGAACACCCTCAACTTCCAATTCCAGGGGCCCAATAAAATGGCAGGAAAGGGGCAGATAACCAGTGAAAAGGCTAGAGGCAGATAACAAGTGAAAAGGCTAATTCGTAGAAAATAATAAGGTTATAGGACACAGATAATTAAAATAAAATGGCGGTAAAGGGACAAATAACCACTAAAAGGTAAAATTGTGAGAAAGTGGAAGATAACCAGGGAAAGGGCTGAAAAATGATAGACGCGGACGTCCTAGAGACCACCCAAAAGGCACTACCGATCGGATATTGCGCAACTTCAGGCTGGGCATGGGCACACCCTTCCACCCCTTCGGGCTCACGTGACCCTTTGGTCATTTCAGGTAGCCATGTTACTTGTACTACTTAACTACTATTATAATAAGAAAAAAGCGCGGAAAACAGAAAAAAATAGGGGAAAAAAGTATGGAGTAAAAAGTGCGCGAAAAAAAAAGTACGGGAAAAAAAAGTAAGGGCAAAACTAATATGGGAAAAAAGTACGGGAAAAAAAGGTACGCGAAAAAAAAAGTACGGGGGAAAAAAGTACGCGAAAAAAAGTACGAAAACAAAAATAACGGGAAAAAAAGTACGACAAAAAAGTCCGGGAAACCCGGTTGCGCATGCGCGCATTTACCCCTTCGGGTCACTTCCGGTAGTCCTATCGATCTTGCGCAATGACACGTTTTGTACTACTACTATAGTACAACATGTGGGAAAAAATGACGTCACAGAAGAAAAAACGCAGGGAAAAATGACGTCACTGAGGAAAAAACGCGGGGAAAATCTCGTTACAGAAAGAAAAAAAAGCGGGGAAAAAAGAAAACGCGGGGGAAAATCACGTTACTTCCGGTCAGGGCCGCTTCCGGTAGCACCACCTCGTACCACCTCCACAAATGTGGCTTTGTAACCTGTTATATTCTACTAGGATAATTCAGAAGTTACACAACCACAAATATCTAGTTTCTTTGTGGTCTATTAGTCAAAATGTTCCTCTTTTTCTTCAATGCGGCATATTTTGTCATATTTTAGATTAAACATATTGCATTGCTAATTGGATTGGACACAAATTGTACAATGCTTCATTACATGCGCAAAGCAAGTGAATCTCGTGTATATTTGATTGCACTTTGAGAAAGTTCAAAATCAACAGTGCATTCAGTGATTATATAGCATGTGTTCGCTGCAAACAATCATTTACCCTGTCATTATTTTTGTTTTGTTATTACGTTCTTCAATATGCCACACATTTCCAAAACTGAACATTGACAACAATTTACATTATTTGCAATGGAATTTTTCTAATCAATAATATTAGCTTGGATTATAAACACGTTTTTTACGATTAATATTAATGCTAAACGGTTGTTTGAAACTCACACGCGACATCCGCCATACCATTCCACATTTAATAAAAAAAAATATCCATCAAGATGCATTGTACATACGGGAGGGTGGTGCGTCCATCACTTCTGAACATTTAATTCTTCGTGGAAGTAATACAAACTTTGATTTAATGGATTCAATCAAATCATATTATGATTGCTTAATACACAGACATATTGTATTACTTACTTACGTACTACCCGATATGACGTTGGCATGTAGGGAAGCAACACAGATCATCCATGTATATCTGTCCTTGGCCAACTGTTCGACTGTGTCCCAGATGTTATGCATGGTCTTCATCTCTCCTTCTACTGTACTCCTCCGTTTGTTTTTCGACATATTGTGTGGTTGTACATTAAATAAACATGCTCTCGTAGTCATCAGTTGGAAAAGCCAATTCATTTTAGTTTCACATTCCGCTTTTTAGTGAGGTTCGTGTTACTCGATCTTTCGCTTTATGTGTACGGTTTGTAAATCGTTGCTTAACAATATCTTTTCGTACGTTTTCTTTAGGCCATTGTGTTGTATGTTCTTCTTCGATATACGGACTCTGATTACCTCTTTGGTATATTCAAGCTCTTATTAAATGTCTTTGGAAGTAGGTAGTAATACAAAGGGAATATACTGGATTGACAAACTCGGATAATGCCACCTATGCTTGAAGGATGATGTGAGACAGGACAACTTATGCTTTCCGTGCATCTGAGTTTGTCACCAGAGTGGTGTCCGTATTGTTCAATTCTTTAGTTTCCTGTGTAGTGTTTTATGGGCCATTGTTTGTCTTTTTTCTCTTAACCATTGCATCATTTGTCCTTCGTATAACGGCTTCTGATTATAATTTAGGTGTCCTCAAACTTGCCTCGCATTAGTTTTTGTAATCTATACTCTGCAGAAACTGTAAATTTCAACAATAAATAAATATAATAAACCAGAGAGGTATCGATGCAGTAATAGTAATATAAACAGTAGATGTTTAATGTAGTGCGCATGGTGTATAGACATGAGATTTGAAAGCCGAATGATTTGAAAGTCGTTGGTAATAAGTCAGCCAAGAACAACCAGGATAGGCAAATAGGCTACTTTAATATATGCATGAAGGAGAGAGTCTACGAAAGAACTATACCAGCCAAATATGCAATAAATCAGATCAGTGATGTCAGAGGATAAGATCTACAAATCATTTTTCTTAGCAAAGCATCAACTTAATTTGCATATTTCGGCAAAAATCGGCAAACATCCACAACGCATACGCTATAATAATGCTTGTCTCAAAAACACTGATATTGTGGACAATGCTCAGCTGCTAACGCAAATGTTAATCTATCAAAGCTAGGTTGAAGTCATTGCCACAAAAGCTCTACTGTCGTCATCAAATATTGGAACTTACAGTAGAGCTGTCTAGTATATATTGAAATTAACATTTAGTGTATTGATGAAAAAAAAATATACATTACGATAATAGTGTGAAGGAAAACTTAATATATCATTGATGGACCGTCGTGTTTGTGATAGTATGATAGTTGTGCTTTCGAATCCAGTTGATGGTGAGATGTACCTGATACAATAGTATGTGATAAAGTTTGATAGTGACTTGTTTATGATTTATTTATATGTATTATATATTGCTTTAATTGACAAATGGGGTGACAGCCGAATTTCATCTCAATATCTTCATATGTTATTTTCATATATACAGTACTCCAAAATATGCTTTGCCCAATCAATATTTGAAACGCATCGGCGGTGTAACGGTTAGCGTGTTCGCCTCGAGTGCGCTTGATGTCGGTTTGAACCCTGTCAGGTCTTATCAAGGACAATACAATTGGTATGTTCTGCTTCTCTGATAAGCTTAATAATGTGTCTGAATAGAGCGATATGTCACTACCCGCTGACTGGTTTCAGTGAGCACACACTGTAAAAATCTAACTCAGCGTGTTGGTCTAGTGTTAAGCAGACACCATCATCATCACATAATCAATATTGAATATGTTGACACCACCATAGAGCTCAGAAAATGCTCAGTTGGCGTTGCACATACCACTTTGTATTAATTGCAATTTTTCAAATATTAAGTTATATACAACCCATTACATTATCCAGATTTTAAAATAAAAATAAAATTAATAGGGTTAATGGCTGTTTTGATGTAACCAACACATAGTGTGTCAGTCACACTGGTTATTTTTGGATGGGAAGCTTTATATATATATATATATACAAAATATATATATATTAAAAATCCAAGTATAAAAATCTTTAACTCCCTCATTTCAATGTAATATCTTTACATTGAAATGAGGGGGTTAAAGATTTTTAAACTTGGATTTTTAATACGTCACACTTTGTCACCTGACTATTTAGTGAGTTGTAATTATACCAGCTAATTTTTACAAACTCAGTCTAATCTTGATAGACACTGAAAAAGGTCATTTGTTGATCGAAAATGTTGTCAATATATTTTTTGCAACTTCTTTATCGGTGTCGTTGCACAATCTTCTAGACTTCTATATATATATATATTATGCAGCAAAGTACAAAATATGTATTTTTTATAGCCACCACCTCTCCCCCATGCACACCCCGAATGGAAGACCCACACCTTTAAGAGTTCCTTTAGTCTTCATTGGAAAAAGGTGTCAACCGAAAAAGAAATTGCACTGCAGAAACAATATGTGTAATAATAGCCGTATAATAACGATTCAAACTAAACAGATCCATGTATACATATGGATCGATCTGGGATCAAGAATATTGATAGTATAGCTAACTGTGATATCGCGCATTCGTGAATTATCAGTTGTGTGGTCATTCGTGACATATTTTTGGTAATCGGACATCGAAGTTAGTTATACTGTTTATTATATAGACTGTTTTGGGTCAATGAATTTTATATTTTCTTTCATCTGCATTGTATGTGTTTATTTCTTTATTGCGCATTAATATACAACTGTGTCCTTTGCTACTCGTTGACTGAAAAGTTTGTCTAATGCTTTCAATTTTGTAAATAAATAAATTCATGAGCACATATTTCGTTTAGGAATATAATTTCCATGTTGGTTACTTGTAAACTTTGTGACCATAGTATGCACTCGACCTTGACAGACTCAATTTTATTCATTGACACTTGATGTATGTTTCATTTTTGCTATATGTACATTTCATTTGTACCCTTGTGGGAAGAATATTTTGTGAAAGAAGTCGGATGCATAAAAATATTTGGTCGTTAACAAAACCAAAACTATTTCAAATTCGATGGCTTATATAATTAGAAAACAAGTAATTTAACAATATAACAGCTAGGAAATGTAAATCGTTAAATGGGGGTCCAAAAGGTTCAAATGTTAAATGTGTAATTCAAACGGATTATAACGGAAGGAAACTGGACTAAAGTTCACTCAGAATCGGAACCACTAAACGATAAAGGTAGGATTCTTTTATATTTAGCTTTGCTATTTGTAGTCCGGAATCATCACTTTGTCTTGTCTGACTAGATTTAGGATTGTTAAAATTAATAGTTCCTCCGTAAATGTAAGTGTTCCCATAAAGAACGAGATGACATCTTAGTGTCAGAAGTCGTTGAACTAGTACTTGTGGCTGACGACAGCTGTGAAAAATTTGGATTCATTTCACAAGAAGCAATAGAACGAACACTGTTATTTGGAGTTAATTTATAGCAGACGATATTTTGGGGGTGGTTAAAGTTTTTTCCTACTGGTGGAAAGATTCTTTTTATCGGGACCACATGTTTTTAGAGCATAATTCCTCCATGAAAAGTATTAAAACATGTTAATGTTTGCCAAATTTACCTGCTTTTTATTGTATCGCAATGAAATACTAGATTAAGATATCCTTTTGCTTATTTATTAAATCTTTCCTTCATCATAAATGAAACTAACCTGTCAATGAAATGAAGCAAAGGGACATCACTACATATAATATTCTTAAGAAAATGTTCCGGCAAAAAAAATGGCGGGAAAAATAGCGAGAGTGAAAATAAAAATGGTAATTTCACTAGTGAAATTATCGTTTTTATTTAACTCTGAAATCAAGGTATTTCATCGATATATATATAATAAATGTTGGATAACGGATATATGTGGGATAAAGGATTTTTCTGACGTAAATGATAAATCTGGGATAAATGGTACATCTCGGTGAAGAATAAATCTGGGATAAAGAATAAATCTGGCAAAAAGGATAAATATATTACCAAAGGTTGCATTTTCCATGAAATCAAATATCCAATTCTATTGATCGTTTCGAACATGGAACATACAGTCGGCAATTGTATATAGATAATTTATATACCTAAATGAATACTTTCAATCACGTAGTGTATGCTGCAATAAAACTCTGGGTAATAATACATATACTTAAAACGTTGTAATAAAGGATGTATGGGGTCGTTGATGAATACAGCTATCCACCAGAGTCACATTGTCTAAGCATCGACGAAAACAAAACTAAAATTGCAATATTTATTCCAACAACAACTAGAAAAATGCATGAACCTGATATGAAAAGCCTATCATTAATGACAATAACATTACCGTCTATTTATGTTACCATGGAAACTAAATAGCATTATACAGTCTACATTGCAATGAATGAAGACGATTACCTGGTGAACGTTCAGGAAATAATTGCTCAACAATTTTGTTTTGTGAAGGTATTTGTTGTCAAGGGGGGTACATTTACAGATGTAATCAATGAAAAAGCGGAATTTGCGTATGATGATCATATGACGTATGTTTGTGCGCATAAACAACGATACACGATTTATTACACAGAACTGGACATCTGTCGGGATTAAGACATTATCTGAATTTAAGCCTCAAAATGTGGGTGTTGTTGGCTCAATATGCGAAGAAGGAAATACGAGAATATTATCACATGACATGTCCACATGACTCATTTAGATATCTTTGGGTATTTTTATTCCCCAGTATTTGAAAACCTTTGGGCAGATGATTGGATAAGAAAAATAATATATAAACCAAATAGATAAAATAAACGTCTGGATTGGACGGTGACATCAAAGTATTCATGGCACGCGCTATGAATTTAACCAGGATATATTTTAAATTTTCAGAATATAGAAAACAGGATAAACTGCCCATAGAACAATACTTAAATGTACATTCTATGACGTAAGTGTATTATATTAGAACTAAACATTATCAACCTTAATGGTCAAAAGATAAAACATTATCCACCCACCACTGCACATACAACTAAAGACCGTGCAAAACGAACCTTATTAAAAACCGATGGTGAACTCAAAAACAACTCTTTTAACCAGGATCACGTGGTGAGCTAGCATTCATGGCTAGACAATATGTGCGCAAAAAGATGCTAAAGTCAGCATGTTTCATTGTTGGTAAAGTCTACCTGACAACAAATAGTGAAAAAAAATATGTCTTCCGTCAAATGAAAGACTTTAATGCCATTATTATATAGCTTCACGGTGAACTTTATCAGAGTGGAATAATCGACGATGTCCAACCTTATGCTGAATTTGATCCCTTAATGGACATAAACGTAAAAGAACAATATAATTAAGCGATCAAAAACTATATTATTTCTATCTTTCATCATGAGTTTGCCTCCAGGTTTGTTTTTTCAGGACGATATACATGATTTTAGAAGCTTTAGAAACGTTGCCAATGTTAAACACGTTATATTTTAATGTTATTGTTTAATATTATAAATATAACATAATAATAGAGTATTTTTGAATTGATGTGTCTTTTTTTGTTATTTTGTTTGTTTTCCATTTTTATATTGTCATTTTTTATTTTCTAAATAATAGACACCTTCATACACAAGTAAAGCTTGAATTATGTATGTTTTCTCTTCAGTGACTATTTTCCTTCAGCAGTTATATTTTATTTTGCTTGCTTGTTGTTGATTTTTTAAATACAATTTTGATATTCTTGCCGATCGGCGATATTTGTTATTGTTATGTGTGCATCTTCTTGAATATGAGGTAATACAGTTTCAATACAATGTTATATACTAGGAAACACTTTCACTAATTCAAACAAAGGAGTGAAAGGACCCTACAGGCTAATTTCAAGGAAGTTCTTCAATATAATTTTATCAATTTTTTTTCTTAATGCACATTTGCATTGATGAACCTCTCTTGTTGAAAGCAATTTCATAGAATAATGAGTGTTACTTGTCATATTGCTCGCCCCTCTGAATGCTGTCATTTTCCTCATGCGTCTAATACACGCGGATGCGCAATGGTTCGACTGATTTGCGGTCTGCTCGATTACCATATTCAAAACGACTTAGTTCAGACCAACTTTTATGTTATATGTTTTTTTTGTCATTATAAACTAATGGGTAATACCATGTTCATATTATGTCAAGCCATATGCAAGTTATAGTTCCATATAGCAAACTGGTATTTATCGAACAACCCCAACATGTAAATCGAGACATAAATAATGAGGACATTTTGTTTTATCGGAACATGTCATTATTATCCTTTGTTTCTCCATCTTTTGTTAAACTGTTAATATTTCAAATATTGTTGTGGATCCCCGAGTCGATAAGATGTTTCAAAAGCATCGATGAGTCCATAAAATATTTCAAAGTATTGTCGACAAGTCAATAACATGTTTCAGAAGATTATTGAATAAACTGACAGCAACGATATAGCTGAAATATTGTTAAAAGTGGTGCTAAAAACCATAAAACAACTAACACAATATTGCAATCTCTTCAATATAATTGAAATAAGGGGCCGTCAATACACAGTCAGTGTCTATCACCACTGATGTTTTGAGTTCGAATCTCGGTCAGGGGGAAAGGATTGTATTGTCCGTGATCGTATGGTGGTTGGATTTATAACTACCTATGTAATTAGAGCCTAACACCACTTTCGTTGTGAGTTCTAATCTCGAACAGGGAGAGGTGCACAACATGATGTGATAAAGTTTGTTAGTGGTTGGTGACAGGTCGGTAGGTTTCTCCGGGTCCGCCGGTTTCCTCCACCAATAACACTGAAATATTGTTGAAAGTGGCGTCAAATACCATCAAACAAACATAGAATTAATATTACACATTTGCCCGTTTCTATGTCACGAATATTAAACATATTTTGCATCAAGTTGAAGATAAGAGCAGTCTTCATAACAATACTGATGACTCGGTTATTTGTGAGGGTATGCATTTTGCTCGGACGTGGAAAGCACTTAAATGACCGTATGCTTTCAATATCAGGGGAGATTTTGGTAAATTCAACTAGTTTAAGACCTTCGTTTTGTTTTTATTAACGTTCATGTATAAATCCAAAACAATGAGCGATCGTGTGCATTATGGGTATTTATCTCATGAATTTTTAGACTGCATTTCAGAACTGCTCCGACATGAGCTATTTATTTTAAAAAATAATTCATATCCCGAGGAAGAAGCGATGGAAAAATTACTAATATCCGCCAATCCATGTTAAAGCTCAAAACACATTCTGGCTTCCATTATATATTTCGATTTGATATGTCTAAGAGTGCAAATACGGTAGTATACTGTGATTGCAAGACGGTAATTTATAAAATGTTTTAATTATGTTGGTGAAGAACAAAGTGGGGATCATTATCATCTCATTAAATGTATTTATATATTCAATGAACCTGTCATTTGTCTATGTATATAAACAGAGTGTGCTAGCTGTGTGCACAATACATTGTTGGATATGTGTTTGTGTGTTAGCTATATATTCAATACACATAATGTGTATTTGTGTATTTTAATAACAAAACAATAAACATAGTAGAAATGTTTGTACTGTAGCTAACATGTACACGTACACAGTAAACATTGTGGGAAATTGTATATTAAGCAACAAAAAAAGCAATTACCCCTCATATCAACCCACATAACACAAACAACACAGTGTGCTAGCTGTGTACACAATACATCCTTGAATATGTGTGTGTGTGTGTGTGTGTGTGTGTGTGTGTGTGGTATATAAGATGTTTTCAAGTCATGTTTGAGGAGGAGCGATGAGTAATTACCGGAAGCGACGTACCCAGCCCTGATCGGAGGTGACCGGAAGTGACGTCAGTCACGTGATCGGAAGTGACTTAATGGTCTCGCGTTTTGTTTCTTTTGTGACGTCATTTTTCCAGCGTTTTTTTCTTCTGTGACGTCATTTTTCATAAATTGTTTTCATTACTATAGTAGTAGTGCTATAGCACAAAATGTGTCATTGCGCATGACTGTTATAGCTACCGGAAGTGCCCGAAGGGTGGAAGGGTACGCGCATGTGCAACCGGAAGTTGGGGAAGGGGGAAGTTTCGACCTTTTTCCCTGTTTCCCGTACTTTTTTTCGGAAGTATGTTCTGCGCATGCCCAGTTTTCCCCTGTACTTTTCCCCGTACTTTTGTCCGTACTTCTTCTCCCATATTTTCTTTTCCCATAATTGTTTTAATTTTCCCTCGCTTTTTTCTTACTATAATAGTAGTACAGTAGTACACGTACCACGCCTAACGGAAGTGACAGAAGGTCACGTGACCCCGAAGGTGTGGAAGGGTGAACCCATGCGCAAAGGGAAGATGGGGTTCCCGCCCTTTTTTGCCGGTGTCTTCGAATATGTTGTGTAGTACTCTACGTTCGCTGTATTTTCCATATCTTTTCACTATTCAACTTGCCTTTTATCCATATCTCTTCACAATTCAGCCTACTTTTCTTCCATATTTTCCCTATTTTTTCACTATTTTCTTCTGTATTTTCTAAATCTTTTCACATTTCAACTTACTTTTCTTCCATATTTTCCATATCTTTTCACTATTTTCTTCCATATATTTCTATCTATTCACTATTTTCTTCTGTGCTTTCCAAATCTGTTCAATATTTTCTTCGGGATTTTCCAAATCTTTTCACTATTCAACATACTTTTTTTTCCCATAATTTCCAGAACTTTTCACTATTTTCTTCAATATTTTCCATATGATTTCATTATTTTCTTCTGTATTTTCCAAATCTGTTCAATATTCTCTTCTGTATTTTATAAATATGATCCCTATTCAACCTACTTTTCTGCTATATTTTCCCTATCCGTTCACTATTTTCTTCTGCATTTTCCAAATCTATTCACTATTCAACTTACTTTTCTTCCATATTGTCCATTTCTTTTCACTATTTGCTTCCATATTTTCCCTATCTTTTCACTATTTTCTTCTGTATTTTCCAAATCTGTTCAATATTTTCTTCTGTATTTTCCAAATCCTATCACTATTCAACTTATTTTTCATCCATAATTTCCATATCTGTTTACTATTCAACTTACTTTTCCTCTGTATTTTCTATATCATTTCAATATTCAACCTACTTTTCTTCCGTATTTTTTTTATATCTTTTCAATATATTCTTCGAAATTTTGCATATCATTTGACAATTCAACCTACTTTTCTTCCGCATTTTCCATATCTTTTCACGATTTAATTTGCCTTTCTTCCATATTTTCCATATCATTTCTCTTTTTTCTTCCACCATATTTTTCATATCTTTTAACTACTTTCTTCGATGTTTTCCAAATAATTTCGCTATTTTCTTCTGTATTTTTCATATCTTTTCACTATTTTCTTCGATGTTTTCCAAATAATTTCGCTTTTTTCTTCTGTATTTTCCATATAGTTTCACTATTCAACATGGCTTTCTTCCATCTTTTCCATATCATTTCACATTTCAACTTACCTTTCTTCGATATTTTCCAAATCATTTTGTTATTTCTTCTGTATTTTCCATATCTTTTTACTATTCAACCTACTTTTCCTTCGTATGTTTTATATCTTTTCACTATATTTTCTTCCTTATTTTCCATATCATTTCACAATTTTCTTCCATATTTTCCATATCATGTGACAATTCAACCTACTTTTCGTCCGCATTTTCCATATCTTTTCCCGATTCAACTTACCTTTCTTCCGTATTTTGCATTTCATTTCATTATTTTCTTCCACCATATTTTTCATATCTTTTCACTATTTTGTTCGATGTTTCCCAAATAATTCGCTATCTTCTTTGTATTTTCCAAATCTGTTCACTATTTTCTTCGATGTTTTCCAAATAATTTCGCTTTTTTCTTCTGTATTTTCCATATATTTTCACTATTCAACATGGCTTTCTTCCATCTTTTCCATATCATTTCACATTTCAACTTACCTTTCTTCGATATTTTCCAACTCATTTTGTTATTTCTTCTGTATTTTCCATATCTTTTAACTATTCAACCTACTTTTCCTCCGTATATTTTATATCTTTTCACTATTCAACTTACTTTTCTTCTGTATTTTACCTATCGTTTTGACTATTTTCTTCTGTATTTTCCCTATCTTTTCACTTTTCAACTTTCTTTTCTTCCATATTTCCATATCATTTTACAATTCAACTTGCCTTTCTTCCGTAATTTTAATATCTTTTCACATTTCAACTTACTTTTCTTCTGTATTTTCCAAATATTTTCACTATTCAACTTACATGTCTTCCACATTTTTCATATCATGTCACTGTTCAACTTACTTTTCCTGTATATTTTCCATGTCCTTTCACATTTCAACTTACTTTTCTTCTGTATTTTCCATATGTTTTCACTATTCAACTGACTTTTCTTCTGTATTTTTCATATCTTTTCACTATTCTACTTACTTTTCTTCTGTATTTTCCATATCCTTTCACATTTCAACTTACTTTTCTTCTGTATTTTCCATATCCTTTCACATTTCTATTTACTTTTCTTCTCTATTTTCCATATCTTTTCACTATTTTCTTCTGTATTTTTTAAATCTGTTCACTCTTTGGTTGACTTGTTTTAGCTTTTTCATATATGTTTACGTTAATGTGTGATATTTTCATGAAGTGTTTCGTTTTGTTTTCGTTTGTAAGGAGTTTTGGGTGGAATTTTAACGCTATGACTGCTGCAGTGGCGGTGGTCGTAGTAGCTGCTGTTACTGCTGATCTGGGGTAAACGTGTATTGCTGCTGCTGCTCTGGATACTGAACTATGTCATCTAATTGGTTCAATTTCGAGTGATGTGATTGGTTGGACACGTTCAATCGTATTTGTCAATCCAAAAGACCACTCTGCATTTACTTTTCTTCTGTATTTTCCATATCATTTCACTATTCAACCTACTTTTCTGCCATATTTTTCATATATTTTCACTATTCAACTTGACTTTCTTCCATATTTTCCCAATTTTTTCACTTTTCAACTTACTTTTCTTTCATATTTGTACTATTGTTTCACTATTCAACTTGCCTTTCTTCCATATTGTCCATATCTTTTCAACATTTTCTTCTGTATTTTCCAAACCTGTTCACTATTCAATTTGGGTTTCTTCCATATTTTTCACATCTTTTCACTATTCAACTTACCTTTCTTCCGCATGTTCCCTATCTTTTCAGTATTAAACTTACGTTTGTTCAATTTGTGTATGTATGCAGAGTGTTTGTTGACGTTGTGTAAATACACGGAGTATTTGTTTATTTTGTGAACATGACACAGTGTGTGTTTAATTTGTGTACGTACACATAATATGTGTTGAATTTGTGTACATACACATAATGTTTGTTGAATGTGCGTCCGTACACATAGTGTTTGTTGAATTTATGTT
>MJUT01056362.1:429067-451244 GCA_002080005.1 Gigantidas platifrons
TATCAGCAAGTAAAATATATTTTCCATCTGACCTTAAGTAGAAAAGAACGCCCACTCTCTATTCAGAACGTCACACAGTATAATAATCAACAAAAATACAGCCATGACAGCGTCACAAACTAAAATATATTGTCCATCTGACCTTAACTAGAAAAGAACTATTGCTGGCTATCAGTACGTCACACAGTATAATCATCAACAAAAACACAGCCATGACAATGCTACCAAGTTTAATATATGTTCCATCTGACCTTAAGTAGAAAAGAACGCCCACTGTCTATTAGGACGTCACAGTATAATAAAAACAAAAACACAGCCAGTATAGTGTCACTGACTAAAATATATTGTCCATCTGACCTTAAGTAGAAAAGAAAGCCAACGCTCTTTTCAGAACGTCACAAAGTAAAATAATCAACAACAATACACCCATGACAGTGGCACCAGGTAAAATATACTGTCTTATTAGAACGTCACACAGTTCAATAATAAAAAAACACAGCCATCACAGCGTCACCAAGCATAATATATTTTCCATCTGACCTAAAGTAGAAAAAAACACCCACTGTCTATTAGAACGTCACAGTATAATAACAACAAAACACACACCATGATAGTGTCACTAACTAGAATATATTGTCGGTTTTATTTTCTACTTAAGGTCATTAAGTAGAAAATAAAACCGACGGTCTATAAGAACGTCACGGAGTATAATAATCAACAAAAACACAGCCATGACAATGTTACCAAGTAAATATATTGTCCATCTGACCTTAAGTAGAAAAGAAAGTCCACTGTCTATTAGAACGTCACAGTATAATAAAAAACACACAGCCATAAGAGTGTCACTAACTAAAATAGATTGTCCATCTGACCTTAAGTAGAAAAGAACTATTGCTGACTATTAGTACGTCACACAGTATAATAATCAACAAACACACAGCCATGGCAATGTTACCAAGTATATATATTGTCAATCTGACCTTAAGTAGAAAATAACGTCCACTGTCTATTAGAACAGCTCAGTATAATACAAAACAACACAGCCATGATAGTATCACTAACTAAAATATATTGTCCATCTGACCTTAAGTAGAAAAGAACTATTGCTGGCTATTAGTACGTCACACAGTATAATAATCAACAAAAACACAGCCATGGCAATGTTACGAAGTAAAATATATTGTCAACCTGACCTTAAGTAGAAAAGAACGTCCACTGTCTATTAGAAGTGCACAGTATAATAAAAGCAAAGATACAGCCATTATAGTGTCACTAACTAAAATATATTGTACATCTGACCTTAAGTAGAAAATAACGTCCACTGTCTTATCAGAACGTCACACAGTATAATAATAAAAAAACACAGCCATGACTGCGTCACCAAAGCATACTATATTTTCCATCTGACCTTAAGTAGCAAAGAACGCCGACTGTCTATCAGAACGTTACAGTATAATAACAACAATAAAACACACCCATGATAGTGTCACAACCTAAAATGTATTGTCCATCTGACCTTAAGTAGAAAATAATTATGTCTGGCTATCAGTACGTCACACAGTAAAATGATCAACAAAAACACAGCCATGACAGTGTCAACAATATAATATATTTTCAATCTGATCTAAGTAGAAAAGAACGTCCACTGTCTTTCAGAACGTCACACAGTATACTAATCAACAAAAAACGCAGCAATGACAATGTTACCAAGTAAAATATATTATCCATCTGACCATAAGTAGAAAAGAACGCCCACTGTCTATTAGAACGTAACAGTATAATAAAAAAAATAAAAAAACACAGCCATAATAGTGTCACTAACTAAAATATATTTTCCATCTGACCTTAAGTAGAAAAGAACTTCCGCTGTCTTATCAGAATGTCACACATTATAATAATCAACAAAAACACAGCCATAATAGTGTCGCTAACTAAAATATATTGTCCATCTGACCTTAAGTAGAAAATAAAACCCACGGTCTATAAGAACGTCACGGAGTATAATAATCAACAAAAAACAAAGCCATGACAGTGCTACCAAGTAAAATATATTGTCCATCTGACCTTAAGTAGCAAAGAACGCCCAGTGTCTATTAGAACGTCAGAGTATAATAAAAACAAAAACACAGCCATAATAGTGTCGCTAACTGAAATATATTGTCCATCTGACCTTAAGTAGAAAATAAAACCCACGGTCTATAAGAACGTCACGGAGTATAATAATCAACAAAAAACAAAGCCATGACAGTGCTACCAAGTAAAATATATTGTCCATCTGATCTTAAGTAGAAAAGAAAGCCCACTCTCTTTTCATAACATCAGAGAGTAAAATAATCAACAACAATACACCCATGACAGTTTCACCAGGAAAAAATATACTGTCCATCTGATCTTAAGTAGAAAAGAACGTCCTCTGTCTTATAAGAACGTCACACAGTTCAATAATAAAAAAACACGGCCATCACAGCGTCACCAAGCATAATATATTGTCCATCTGACCTAAAGTAGAAAATACAACCCACGGTCTATAAGAACTCACACAGTATAATAATCAACAAAAAACACCGCTATGTCAGTATCAGAAAGTTAAATATATTGTCCATCTGACCTTAAGTAGAAAAGAAAGCCCACTGTCTATTAGAACGTCACAGTATAATAAAAAAAAACAAAAAAACACAGCCATGATAGTGTCACTAACTAAAATATATTTTTCATCTGACCTTAAGTAGAAAAGAACACCCACGGTCTATCAGTACGTCACACAGTATAATGATCAACAAAAACACAGCCATAACAGCATCACCAAGTATAATATATTTTCCATTTGAAATTAAGTAGAAAATAACGCCCACTGTCTATTAGAACGTCACACAGTATAATAATCAACAAAATACACAGCCATAATAGTGTCGGTAACTAAAATATATTTTTCATCTGACCTTAAGTAGAAAAGAACACCCACGGTCTATCAGTACGTCACACAGTATAATGATCAACAAAAACACAGCCATAACAGCATCACCAAGTATAATATATTTTCCATCTGACCTTAAGTAGAAAATAAAACCCACGGTCTATAAGAACGTCAGAGAGTATAATAATCAACAAAAAACATAGCCATGACAGTGCTACCAAGTAAAATGTATTGTCCATCTGATCTTAAGTAGAAAAGTACGCCCACTGTGTATTAGAACGTCACAGTATAATAACAACAAAAACACAGACATTATAGTGTCACTAACTATAATATATTGTCCATCCGACCTTAAGTAGAAAAGAACGTCCACTGTCTTATCAGAACGTCACACTGTATAATAATAAAAAAAAACACAGCCATGACATCGTAACCAAATCATAATATATTTTCCATCTCACCTAAAGTAGAAAAGAACGCCGACTCTCTATCAGAACGTCACAGTATAATAACAAACAAAAACACACCCATGATAGTGTCACAACATAAAATGTATTGTCCATCTCACCTTAAGTAGAAAATAATTATTGCTGGCTATCAGTACGTCACACAGTAAAATGATCAACACAAACACAGCCATGATAGCGTCATTAATATAATATATTTTCCATCTGATCTTAAGTAGAAAAGAACGTCCTCTGTCTTATTAGAACGTCACACAGTTCAATAATAAAAAACACAGCCATCACAGCGTCACCAAGCATAATATATTGTCCATCTGACCTTAAGTAGAAAATACAACCCACGGTCTATAAGAACGTCACGGAGTATAATAATCAACATAAACACAGCCATGACAATGTTACCAAGTACATATATTGTCCATCTGACCTGAAGTAGAAAAGAAAGCCCACTAGAAAATAACTTCCACTGTCTTATCAGAACGTAATACAGTATAATAACCAACACAAAACACAGCCATGACAGTGTTACCAAGTAAAATATATTGTCCATTTGACCCTAAGTAGAAAAGAACGCCCACTGTCTAATAGAACGTCACAGTATAATAATCAACAAAAAAACACAGCCATGATAGTGTCACCAGATAAAATATACTGTCCATCTGACATTCAGTAGAAGAGAACATCCGCTGTCTTATCAGAACGTCACACAGTATATTAATCAACAACAAAAAACACAGCTATGACAGTATCAGCAAATTAAATATATTTTCCACCTGACCTTAAGTAGAAAAGAACGCCCACTGTCTATTAGAACGTCTCAGTATTATAACAAAAAAAAACACACAGCCATGATAATGTCACTTGCTAAAATATATTGTCCATCTTACCTACAGTAGAAAAGAACTTCCGCTGTCTTATCAGAACGTCTCACAGTATATTAATCAACAAAAACACAGCCATGATAGTGTCGCTAACTAAAATATATTGTCCATCTGAGATTCATTAGAAAAGAACGCCCACCGTCTTTTCAGAACGTCACACAGTATAATAATCAACAACAATACAGCCATGACAGCGTCACAAACTAAAATATATTGTCCATCTGACCTTAAGTAGAAAAGAACATCCACTGTCTATTAGAACGTCACAGTATAATAAAAACAAAAATGCAGCCATTATAGTGTCACTAACTAAAATATATTGTCCATCTGACCTTGAGAAGAAAAGAACGTACACTGTCTTATTAGAATGTCACAGAGTAAAATAATCAAAAAAAACACAGCCATTAGAGTGTCACCAGGTAAAATATACTGTCCTTCCTAACCTTAAGTAGAAAGAAACGTGCAGTGTCTTATTAGAACGTCACACATTTCAATAATAAAAAACACAGCCATGACAGCATAATATATTTTCCACCTTAAGTAGGAAAGAACGCCCACTGACTATTAGAACGTCATAGTATAATAAAGAAAAACAAAAACACAGCCATGATAGTGTCACTAACTAAAATATATTGTCCATCTGGCCCTAAGTAGAAAAGAACGTCCACTGTCTTATCAGAACGTCACACAGTTTAATAATTAATAAAAGCACATCCATGACAGCGTCAAAAAGTATAATATATTTTCTACCTGACATTAAGTAGAAAAGAACGCCTACTAGAAAATAACTCCCACTGTCTTATCAGAACGTCACACAGTATAATAACCAACAAAAAACACAGCCATGACAGTGTTACCAAGTAAAATATATTGTCCATTTGACCCTAAGTAGAAAAGAACGCCCACTGTCTAATAGAACGTCACACGGTGTAATAATCAACACAAAACACAGCAATGAGAGTGTCATCAGATAAAATATACTATCCATCTGACCTTAAGTAGAAAAGAACGACCACTGTCTATTAGAACGTCTCAGTATTATAACCAAAAAAAAACACACAGCCATGATAATGTCACTAGCTAAAATATATTGTCCATCTGACGTGCAGTTGAAAAGAACTTCCGCTGTCTTATCAGAACGTCACACAGTATATTAATCAACAAAAAACACAGCCATGACAGTATCAGAAAATTAAATATATTTTCCACCTGACCTTAAGTAGAAAAGAACGACCACTGTCTATTAGAACGTCTCAGTATTATAACCAAAACAAACACACAGCCATGATAATGTCACTAGCTGAAATATATTGTCCATCTGACCTTCAGTTGAAAAGAACTTCCGCTGTCTTATCAGAACGTCACACAGTATATTAATCAACAACAATACAGCCATGACAGCGTCACAAACTAAAATATATTGTCCATCTGACCTTAAGTAGAAAAGAACATCCACTGTCTATCAGAACGTCACACAGTAAAATAACCAACAAAAAACACAGCCATGACAGTGTTACCAAGAAAAATATATTGTCCATTTAACCCCTAGTAGAAAAGAACACCAACTGTCTAATAGAAAGTCACACAGTATAATAATCAACAAAAAACGCAGCTATGACAGTGACACCAGAAAAAATATACTGTCCATCTGACCTTCAGTTGAAAAGAACTTCCGCTGTCTTATCAGAACGTCACACAGTATATTAATCAACAAAAACACAGCTATGACAGTATCAGCAAATTAAATATATTTTCCACCTGACCTTAAGTAGAAAAGAACGACCACTGTCTATTAGAACGTCTCAGTATTAAAAAAAAAAAAACACACAGCCATGATAATGTCACTAGCTAAAATATATTGTCCATCTGACCTTCAGTAGAAAAGAACATCCACTGTCTATCAGAACGTCACACAGTATAATAACCGACAAAAAACACAGCCATGACAGTGTTACCAAGTAAAATATATTGCCCATCTGACCTTCAGTAGAAAAAAACTTCCACTGTCTTATCAGAACGTCACACAGTATATTAATCAACAAAAACACAGCCATGATAGCGTCACAAACTAAAATATATTGTCCATCTGACATTCATTAGAAAAGAACACCCACGGTCTATCAGAACGTCACACAGTATAATAATCAACAACAATACAGCCATAATAGCGTCACAAACTAAAATATATTGTCCTTCTGACCTTAAGTAGAAAAGAACATCCACTGTCTATCAGAAAGTCATACAGTATAATAATCAACAAAAAACACAGCCATGACAATGTTACCAAGTAAAATATATTGTCCATCTAACCGTAAGTAGAAAATAAGGCCCACTGTCGATTAGAACGTTACAGTATAATGAAGAAAAACAAAAACACAGCCATGACAGTGTCATTAACTAAAATATATTGTCCATCTACTTAAGTAGAAAGGAACGTCCACTGTCTTATTAGAACGTCACACAGTTCAATAATGAAAAACAACACAGCCGTGACAGCGTCAGCAAGCATAATATATTTTCCACCTGACCTTAAGTAGAAAATAACGCTCACTGTCTATTAGAACGTCACAGTATAAGAAAGAAAAACAAAAACACAGCCATGACAGTGTCACTAAATAAAATATATTGTCCATCTGTCCTGAAGTAGAAAAGAACGCCCACTATCTAATTAGAACGTCACACATTATAATAATCAACAAAAACACAGCCTTGATAGTGTCGATAACTAACATATATTGTCCATCTGACACTCATTAGAAAAGAACACCCACGGTCTATCAGAGCGTCACACAGTATACTAATCAACAAAAAACAGAGCAATGACAATATCAGCGAGTAAAATATATTTTCCAACTGACCTTAAGTAGAAAAGAACTATTGCTGGCTATTCGTACGTCACACAGTAGCATAATAAAAAAAACACAGCCATTACAGCGTCACCAAGTATAATATATTTTCCATCTGACCTTAAGTAGAAAAGAACGCCCACTGTCTGTTAGAACGTCATTGTATAATTAAAAACCACAGCCATGATAGTGTCACTAACTAAAATAAATTGTCCATCTGACCTTAAGTAGAAAAGAACTATTGCTGGCTATCAGTACGTCACACAGTATAATGATCAACAAAAACACAGCCATGACAGCGTCACCAAGTATAATAAATTTTCCATCTGACCTTAAATAGAAAAGAACATCCACTGTTTATCAGAACGTTAGACAGTATAATAATCAACAAAAAACACTGCCATGACAATGTTACCAAGTAAAATATATTGTCCATCTGACCTTAAGTAGAAAAGAACGTCCACTGTCTTATCAGAACTTCACACATTATAATAATCAAGAAAAACACTGCCTTGAGAGTGTCGCTAACTAAAATATATTGTCCATCTGATATTCATTAGAAAAGAACGCCCACCGTCTTTTCAGAACGTCACACAGTATAATAATCAACAACAATACAGCCATGACAGCGTCACAAACTAAAATATATTGTCCATCTGACCTAAAGTAGAAAAGACCATCCACTGTCTATTAGAACGTCAGAGTATAATAAAAACAAAAATGCAGCCATTATAGTGTCACTAACTAAAATATACTGTCCTTCCTGACCTTAAGTAGAAAGGAACGTGCAGTGTCTTATTAGAACGTCATCCAGTTCAATAATAAAAAAAAAACACAGCCATGACAGCGTCACCAAGCATGATATATTTTCCACCTGACCTTAAGTAGAAAAGAACGCCCACTGACTATTAGAACGTCATAGTATAATAAAGAAAAACAAAAACACAGCCATGATATTGTCACTAACTAAAATATATTGTCCTTCTGACCTTAAGTAGAAAATAAAACACACGGTCTACCAGAACGTAACAGAGTATACTAATCAACAAAAACACAGCTATGATAGTGCTACCAAGTAAAATATATTATCCATCTGACCTTAAGTAGAAAAGAACGCCCACTGTATATTAGAACGTAACAGTATAATGAAAAATAAACAACAAAAACACAGCCATGATAGTGTCACTAACTAAAATATATTTTCCATCTGACCTTAAGTAGAAAAGAACTTGCGTTGTCTTTTCAGAACGTCACACATTATAATAATCAACCAAAACACTGCCATAATAATGTCCCTAACTAAAATATATTTTCCATCTGACCTTAAGTAGAAAATAAAACCCACGGTCTATCAGAACGTCACAGAGTATAATAATCAACAAAAAATACAGCCATGACAGTGTTACCAAGTAACATATATTGTTCATCTGACCCTAAGTAGAAAAGAACGTCCACTGTCTTATCAGAACGTCACACAGTTTAATAATAAATAAAAGCACATCCATGACAGCGTCAAAAAGTATAATACATTTTCTACCTGACATTAAGTAGAAAAGAACGCCTACTAGAAAATAACTTCTACTGTCTTATCAGAACGTCACATAGTATAATAACCAACAAAAAACACAGCCATGACAGTGTTACCAAGTAAAATATATTGTCCATTTGACCCTAAGTAGAAAAGAACGACCACTGTCTATTAGAACGTCTCAGTATTATAACAAAAAAAAGCACACAGCCATGATAATGTCACTAGCTAAAATATATTGTCCATCTGACCTTCAGTTGAAAAGAACTTCCGCTGTCTTATCAGAACGTCACACAGTATATTAATCAACAAATAACACAGACATGACAGTATCAGCAAATTAAATATATTTTCCACCTGACCTTAAGTAGAAAAGAACGACCACTGTCTATTAGAACGTCTCACTATTATAACAAAAAAAACAACACACAGCCATGATAATGTCACTAGCTAAAATATATTGTCCATCTGACATTCAGTTGAAAAGAACTTCCGCTGTCTTATCAGAACGTCACACAGTATATTAGTCAACAAAAGCACAGCCATGATAGTGTCGCTAACTAAAATATATTGCCCATCTGACATTCATTAGAAAAGAACGCCCACCGTCTTTTCAGAACGTCACACAGTATAGTAATCAACAACAATACAGCCATGACAGCGTCACAAACTAAAATATATTGTCCATCTGACCTTAAGTAGAAAAGAACATCCACTGTCTATCAGAACGTCACACAGTATAATAACCAACACAAAACACAGCCATGACAGTGTTACCAAGTAAAATATATTGTCCATTTCACCCTAAGTAGAAAAGAACGCCAACTGTCTAATAGAAAGTCACACAGTATAATAATCAACAAAAAACGCAGCCATGACAGTGACACCAGATAAAATATACTGTCCATCTGACCTTCAGTAGAAAAGAACGCTCACTGTCTATTAGAACGTCACAGTATAATAAAGAAAAACAAAAACACAGCCATGACAGTGTCACTAACTAAAATATATTGTCCATCTGCCCTTAAGTAGAAAAGAACGCCCACTGTCTAATCAGAACGTCACACATTATAATAATCAACAAAAACACAGCCTTGATAGTGTCGATAACTAACATATATTGTCCATCTGACACTCATTAGAAAAGAACACCCACGGTCTATCAGAGCGTCACACAGTATACTAATCAACAAAAAACAGAGCAATGACAATATCAGCGAGTACAATATATTTTCCAACTGACCTTAAGTAGAAAAGAACTATTGCTGGCTATCCGTACGTCACACAGTATCATAATAAAAAAAACACAGCCATTACAGCGTCACCAAGTATAATATATTTTCCATCTGACCTTAAGTAGAAAAGAACGCCCACTGTCTGTTAGAACGTCATTGTATAATTAAAAACCACAACCATGATAGTGTCACTAACTAAAATATATTGTCCATCTTACATTAGGTAGAAAAGAACTATTGCTGACTATCAGTACGTCACACAGTATAATGATCAACAAAAACACAGCCATGACAGCGTCACCAAGTATAATAAATTTTCCATCTGACCTTAAGTAGAAAAGAATGTCCACTGTCTTATCAGAACTTCACACATTATAATAATCAAGAAAAACACAGCCTTGAGAGTGCGCTAACTAAAATATATTGTCCATCTGACATTCATTAGAAAAGAACGCCCACCGTCTTTTCAGAACGTCACACAGTATAATAATCAACAACAATACAGCCATGACAGCGTCACAAACTAAAATATATTGTCGATCTGACCTTGAGTAGAAAAGAACGTCCACTGTCCTATTAGAATGTCACAGAGTAAAATAATCAACAAAAACACAGCCATTACAGTGTCACCAGGTAAAATATACTGTCCTTCCTGACCTTAAGTAGAAAGGAACGTGCAGTGTCTTATTAGAACGTCATACAGTTCAATAATAAAAAAAAACACAGCCATGACAGCGTCACCAAGCATGATATATTTTCCACCTGACCTTAAGTAGGAAAGAACGCCCAATGACTATTAGAACGTCATAGTATAATAAAGAAAAACAAAAACACAGCCATGACATCGTCACAAACTAAAATATATTGTCCATCTGACCTTAAGTAGAAAAGAACTATTGCTGGCTATCCGTACGTCACACAGTATCATAATAAAAAAAAACACAGCCATTACAGCGTCACCAAGTATAATATATTTTCCATCTGACCTTAAGTAGAAAAGAACGCCCACTGTCTGTTAGAACGTCATTGTATAATTAAAAACCACAGCCATGATAGTGTCACTAACTAAAATATATTGTCCATCTGACCTTAGGTAGAAAAGAACTATTGCTGACTATCAGTACGTCACACAGTATAATGATCAACAAAAACACAGCCATGATAGTGTCACTAACTAAAATATATTGTCCATCTGCCCTTAAGTAGAAAAGAACGCCCACTGTCTAATCAGAACGTCACACATTATAATAATCAACAAAAACACAGCCTTGATAGTGTCGATAACTAACATATATTGTCCATCTGACACTCATTAGAAAAGAACACCCACGGTCTATCAGAGCGTCACACAGTATACTAATCAACAAAAAACAGAGCAATGACAATATCAGCGAGTAAAATATATTTTCCAACTGACCTTAAGTAGAAAAGAACTATTGCTGGCTATCCGTACGTCACACAGTATCATAATAAAAAAAACACAGCCATTAGAGCGTCACCAAGTATAATATATTTTCCATCTGATCTTAAGAAGAAAAGAACGCCCACTGTCTGTTAGAACGTCATTGTATAATTAAAAACAACAGCCATGATAGTTTCACTAACTAAAATATATTGTCCATCTGACCTTGAGTAGAAAAGAACGTCCACTGTTTATCAGAACGTTAGACAGTATAATAATCAACAAAAAACACTGCCAAGACAGTGTTACCAAGTAAAATATATTGTCCATTTCACCCTAAGTAGAAAAGAACGCCAACTGTCTATTAGAACGTCTCAGTATTATAACCGAAAAAAAACACACAGCCATGATAATGTCACTAGCTAAAATATATTGTTAATCTGACCTTCAGTTGAAAAGAACTTCCGCTGTCTTATCAGAACGTCACACAGTATAGTAATCAACAACAATACAGCCACAACAGCGTCACAAACTAAAATATATTGTCCATCTGACCTTAAGTAGAAAAGAACATCCACTGTCTATCAGAACGTCACACAGTATAATAACCAACAAAAAACACAGCCATGACAGTGTTACCAAGTAAAATATATTGTCCATTTCACCCTAAGTAGAAAAGAACGCCAACTGTCTAATAGAACGTCACACAGTATAATAATCAACAAAAAACGCAGCCATGACAGTGACACCAGATAAAATATACTGTCCATCTGACCTTCAGTAGAAAAGAATTTCGCTGTCTTATCAGAACGTCACACAGTATATTAATCAACAAAAAACACAGCTATGACAGTATCAGCAAATTAAATATATTTTCCACCTGACCTTAAGTAGAAAAGAACGACCACTGTCTATTAGAACGTCTCAGTATTATAACAAAAAAAACACACAGCCATGATAATGTCGCTAACTAAAATATATTGTCCATCTGACATGTATTAGAAAAGAAAACCCACGGTCTATCAGAACGTCACACAGTATAATAATCAACAACAATACAGCCATAATAGCGTCACAAATTAAAATATATTGTCCTTCTGACCTTAAGTAGAAAAGAACATCCACTGTCTATCAGAAAGTCATACAGTATAATAATCAACAAAAAACACAGCCATGACAATGTTACCAAGTAAAATATATTGTCCATCTAACCGTAAGTAGAAAATAAGGCTCACTGTCGATTAGAACGTAACAGTATAATGAAGAAAAACAAAAACACAGCCGTGACAGTGTCATTAACTAAAATATATTGTCCATCTACTTAAGTAGAAAGGGACGTCCACTGTCTTATTAGAACGTCACACAGTTCAATAATGAAAAAAACACAGCCGTGACAGCGTCAACAAGCATAATATATTTTCCACCTGACCATAAGTAGAAAAGAACGCTCACTGTCTATTAGAACGTCACAGTATAATAAAGAAAAACAAAAACACAGCCATGACAGTGTCACTAACTAAAATATATTGTCCATCTGACCTTAAGTAAAAAAGAACGCCCACTGTCTAATCAGAACGTCACACATTATAATAAACAACAAAAACACAGCCTTGATAGTGTCGATAACTAACATATATTGTCCATCTGACATTCATTAGAAAAGAACACCCACGGTCTATCAGAGCGTCACACATTATAATAATCAACAAAAAACAGAGCAATGACAATATCAGCGAGTAAAATATACTTTCCAACTGACCTTAGTAGAAACGAACTAGTGCTGGCTATCCGTACGTCACACAGTATCATAATAAAAAAAACACAGCCATTACAGCGTCACCAAGTATAATATATTTTCCATCTGACCTTAAGAAGAAAAGAACGCCCACTGTCTGTTAGAACGTCATTGTATAATTAAAAACAACAGCCATGATAGTTTTACTAACTAAAATATATTGTCCATCTGACCTTGAGTAGAAAAGAACGTCCACTGTTTATCAGAACGTTAGACAGTATAATAATCAACAAAAAACACTGCCATGACAATGTTACCAAGTAAAATATATTGTCCATCTGACCTTAAGTAGAAAAGAACGTCCACTGTCTTATCAGAACTTCACATATTATAATAATCAAGAAAAACACAGCCTTGAGAGTGCCGCTAACTAAAATATATTGTCCATCTGACATTCATTAGAAAAGAACGCCCACCGTCTTTTCAGAACGTCACACAGTATAATAATCAACAACAATACAGCCATGACAGCGTCACAAACTAAAATATATTGTCCATCTGACCTTAAGTAGAAAAGAACATCCACTGTCTAATAGAACGTCACAGTATAATAAAAACAAAAATGCAGCCATTATAGTGTCACTATCTAAAATATATTGTCCATCTGACCTTGAGTAGAAAACGTCCACTGTCTTATTAGAATGTCACAGAGTAAAACAATCAACAAAAACACAGCCATTACAGTGTCACCAGGTAAAATATACTGTCCTTCCTGACCTTAAGTAGAAAGGAACGTGCAGTGTCTTATTAGAACGTCATACAGTTCAATAATAAAAAAACACAGCCATGACAGCGTCACCAAGCATGATATATTTTCCACCTGACCTTAAGTAGGAAAGAACGCCCACTGACTATTAGAACGTCATAGTATAATAAAGAAAAACAAAAACACAGCCATGATAGTGGCGCTAACTAAACTATATTGTCCTTCTGACCTTAAGTAGAAAATAAAACACACGGTCTACCTGAACGTAACAGAGGATACTAATCAACAAAAACACAGCTATGACAGTGTTACCAAGTAAAATATATTATCCATCTGACCTTAAGTAGAAATGAACGCCCACTGTATATTAGAACGTAACAGTATAATGAAAAATAAACAACAAAAACACAGCCATGATAGTGTCACTAACTAAAATATATTTTCCATCTGACCTTAAGTAGAAAAGAACTTCCGCTGTCTTATCAGAACGTCACACATTATAATAATCAACCAAAACACTGCCATAATAATGTCCCTAACTAAAATATATTGTCCATCTGACCTTAAGTAGAAAATAAAACCCACGGTCTATCAGAACGTCACAGAGTATAATAATCAACAAAAAATACAGCCATGACAGTGTTACCAAGTAAAATATATTGTCCATCTGACCCTAAGTAGAAAATCACGTCCACTGTCTTATCAGAACCTCACACAGTTTAACAATAAATAAAAGCACATCCATGACAGCGTCAAAAAGTATAATATATTTTCTACCTGACATTAAGTAGAAAAGAACGCCTACTAGAAAATAACTTCCACTGTTTTATCAGAACGTCACACAGTATAATAACCAACAAAAAACACAGCCATGACAGTGTTACCAAGTAAAATATATTGTCCATTTGACCCTGAGTAGAAAAGAACGCCCACTGTCTAATAGAACGTCACACAGTATAATAATCAACACAAAACACAGCCATGAGAGTGTCACCAGATAAAATATATTTTCCACCTGACCTTAAGTAGAAAAGAACGACCACTGTCTATTAGAACGTCTCAGTATTATAACAAAAAAAACCACACAGCCATGATAATGTCACTAGCTAAAATATATTGTCCATCTGACCTTCAGTTGAAAAGAACTTCCGCTGTCTTATCAGAACGTCACACAGTATATTAACCAGCAAAAACACAGCCATGATAGTGTAGCTAACTAAAATATATTGCCCATCTGACATTCATTAGAAAAGAACGCCCACCGTCTTTTCAGAACGTCACACAGTATAATAACCAACAAAAAACACAGCCATGACAGTGTTACCAAGTAAAATATATTGTCCATTTGACCCTAAGTAGAAAAGAACGCCAACTGTCTAATAGAAAGTCACACAGTATAATAATCAACAACATAACGCAGCCATGACAGTGACACCAGATAAAATATACTGTCCATCTGAGCTTCAGTAGAAAAGAACAACCACGGTCTATCAGAACGTCACACAGTATAATAATCAACAACAAAACAGCCATAATAGCGTCACAAACTAAAATATATCGTCCTTCTGACCTTAAGTAGAAAAGAACATCCACTCTCTATCAGAGAGTCATACAGTATAATAATCAACAAAAACACAGCCATGACAATGTCATTAACTAAAATATATTGTCCATCAGACCTTAAGTAGAAAGGAACGTCCACTGTCTTATTAGAACGTCACACAGTTCAATAATGAAAAAAAAACCACAGCCGTGACAGCGTCACCAAGCATAATATATTTTCCACCTGACCTTAAGTAGAAAAGAACGCTCACTGTCTATTAGAACGTCACAGTATAATAAAGAAAAACAAAACCACAGCCATGACAGTGTCACTAACTAAAATATATTGTCCATCTGACCTTAAGTAGAAAAGAAGGCCCACTGTCTAATCAGAACGTCACACATTATAATAATGAACAAAAACACAGCCTTGATTGTGTCGATAACTAACATATATTGTCCATCTGACATTCATTAGAAAAGAATACCCACGGTCTATCAGAGCGTCACACAGTATAATAATCAACAAAAAACAGAGCAATGACAATATCAGCGAGTAAAATATATTTTCAAACTGACCTTAAGTAGAAAAGATCTATTGCTGGCTATCCGTACGTCACACAGAATAATAATAAAAAAAAAACACAGCCATTAGAGCGTCACCAAGTATAATAAATTTTCCATCTGACCTTAAGTAGAAAAGAACATCAACTGTTTATCAGAACGTTAGACAGTATAATAATCAACAAAAACACTGCCATGACAATGTTACCAATTAAAATATATTGTCCATCTGACCTTAAGTAGAAAAGAACGTCCACTGTCTTATCAGAACCTCACACATTATAATAATCAAGAAAAACACAGGCTTGAGAGTGTCGCTAACTAAAATATATTTTCCAACTGACATTCAGTAGAAAAGAACACCCACAGTCTATCAGAGCGTCACATAGTATAATAATCAACAAAAACACAGCCATGACAGTGTTACCAAGTAAAATATATTGTCAATCTGACCTTAAGTAGAAAAGAACTATTGCTGGCTATCAGTACGTCACACAGTATAATCATCAACAAAAACACAGCCATGACAGCTTCACCAAGTATAATATATTTTCCACCTGACCTTAGGTAGAAAAGAACATCCACTGTCTATCAGAACGTCACACGGTATAATAAAGAAAAACAAAAACACAGCCATGATAGTGTCACTAACTAAAATATATTGTCCATCTGACCTTAAGTAGGAAAGAACGTCCAATGTCTTATCAGAACGTCACACAGTTCAATAATGAAAAAAAAACACAGCCGTGACAGCGTCACCAAGCATAATATATTTTCCACCTGACCTTAAGTAGAAAAGAACGCTCACTGTCTATTAGAACGTCACAGTATAATAAAGAAAAACAAAAACACAGCCATGACAGTGTCACTAACTAAAATATATTGTCCATCTGACCTTAAGTAGAAAAGAACGCCCACTGTCTAATCAGAACGTCACACATTATAATAATCAACAAAAACTCAGCCCTGATAGTGTCGATAACAAACCTATATTGTCCATCTGACATTCATTAGAAAAGAACACCCACGGTCTATCAGAGCGTCACACAGTATAATAATCAACAAAAAACAGAGCAATGACAATATCATCGAGTAAAATATATTTTCCAACTGACCTTAAGTAGAAAAGAACTATTGCTGGGTATCCGTACGTCAAACAGTATAATAATAAAAAAACACAGCCATTACAGCGTCACCAAGTATAATATATTTTCCATCTGACCTTAAGTAGAAAAGAACGCCCACTGTCTGTTAGAACGTCATTGTATAATTAAAAACCACAGCCATGCTAGTGTCACTAACTAAAATATATTGTCCATCTGACCTTAAGTAGAAAAGAACTATTGCTGGCTATCAGTACGTCACACAGTATAATAATCAACAAAAACACAGCCATGACAGCGTCACCAAGTATAATAAATTTTCCATCTGACCTTAAGTAGAAAAAAACATCCACTGTTTATCAGAACGTTAGACAGTATAATAATCAACAAAAAACACTGCCATGACAATGTTACCAAGTAAAATATATCGTCCATCTGACCTTAAGTAGAAAAGAACGTCCACTGTCTTATCAGAACGTCACACAGTATAAAAATCAACAACAATACAGCCATGACAGCGTCACAAACTAAACTATATTGTCCATCTGACCTTACGTAGAAAAGAACATCCACTGTCTATTAGAACGTCACAGTATAATAAAAACAAAAATGCAGCCATTATAGTGTCACTAACTAAAATATTTTGTCCATCTGACCTTGAGTAGAAAAGAAAGTCCACTGTCTTATTAGAATGTCACAGAGTAAAATAATCAACAAAAACACAGCCATTACAGTGTCACCAGGTGAAATATACTGTCCTTCCTGACCTTAAGTAGAAAGGAACGTGCAGTGTCTTATTAGAACGTCACACAGTTCAATAATAAAAAAAACACAGCCATGACAGCGTCACCAAGCATAATATATTTTCCACTTGACCTTAAGTAGGAAAGAACGCCCACTGACTATTAGAACGTCATAGTATAATAAAGAAAAACAAAAACACAGCCATGATAGTGTCACTAACTAAAATATATTGTCCTTCTGACCTTAAGTAGAAAAGAACAACCACGGTCTATCAGAACATCACACAGTATACTAATCAACAACAATACAGCCATAATAGCGTCACAAACTAAAATATATTGTCCTTCTGACCTTAAGTAGAAAAGAACATCCACTGTCTATCAGAAAGTCATACAATATAATAATCAACAAAAACACAGCCGTGACAGCGTCACCAAGTATAATACATTTTCCACCTGACCTTAAGTAGAAAAGAACATCCACTGTTTATCAGAACGTTAGACAGTATAATAATCAACAAAAAACACAGCCATGACAGTGTTACCAAGTAAAATATATTGTCCATCTCACCCTAAGTAGAAAAGAACGCCCACTGTCTATTAGAACGTCACACAGTATAATAATCAACAAAAATACAGCCATGACAGTGTCACAAACTAAAATATATTGTCAATCTGACCTTAAGTAGAAAAGAACTATTGCTGGCTATCAGTACGTCACACAGTATAATCATCAACAAAAACACAGCCATGACAGCTTCACCAAGTATAATATATTTTCCACCCGACCTTAGGTAGAAAAGAACATCCACTGTCTATAAGAACGTCACACGTATAATAAAGAAAAACAAAAACACAGCCATGATAGTGTCACTAACTAAAATATATTGTCCATCTGACCTTAAGTAGGAAAGAACGTCCACTGTCTTATCAGAACGTCACAGAGCAAAATAATCAACAAAAACAGAACCATGACAGTGTCACCGGGTAAAATATACTGTCCATCTGACCCTAAGAATAAAAGAACGCTCACTGTCTGTTAGAACGTCACAGTATAATAAAGAAAAACAAAAACACAGCCATGATAGTATCACTAACGAAAATATATTGTCAATCTGACCTTAGGTAGAAAAGAACTTCCACTGCCTTATCAGAATGTCACACAGTATACTAATCAACAAAAAACAGAGCCATGACAATATCAGCGAGTAAAATATATTTTCCATCTGACCTAAAGTAGAAAAGAACGTCCATTTTCTATCAGAACGTGACACAGTATAATAATCAACAACAAACACAGCCATGAAAATGTTACCAAGCTAAATATATTGTCCATCTAACCTTATGTAGAAAAGAACGCCCACTGTCTATTAGAACGTCATAGTATAATTAAAAAAAAACACAGACATGATAGTGTCGCTAACTAAAATATATTTTCCATCTGACATTCAGTAGAAAAGAACACTCACAGTCTATCAGAGCGTCACATAGTATAATAATCAACAAAAAACACAGCCAGGACAGTGTTACCAAGTAAAATATATTGTCCATCTGACCTTAAGTAGAAAAGAACTATTGCTGGCTATCAGTACGTCACACAGTATAATCATCAACAAAAACACAGCCATTACAGCTTCCCCAAGTATAATATATTTTCCATCTGACCTTAAGTAGAAAACAACGTCCACTGTCTATCAGAACATCACAGAGTAAAATAATCATCAAAAATACAGCCATGACAGTTTCACCAGGTAAAATATACTCTCCATCTGAACTTAAGTAGAAAACAACGTCCACTGTCTTATTAGAACCTCACACAGTTCAATAATACAAAAACACTGCCATGACAGCGTCACCAAGCTTAACATATTTTCCACCTGACCTTAAGTAGGAAACAACGTCCACTGTCTTATCAGAACGTCACAGAGTAAAATAATCAACAAAAACAGAGCCATGACAGTGTCACCAGGTAAACTATACTGTCCATCTGATCCTCAGTAGAAAAGAACGCCCACTGTCTATTAGAACGTCACAGTATAATAAAGAAAAACAAAAACACAGCCATGATAGTGTCACTAACGAAAATATATTGTCCATCTGACCTTAGGTAGAAAAGAACGCCCACTGCCTTATCAGAACGTCACATAGTATACTTATCAACAAAAAACAGAGCCATGACAATATCAGCGAGTAAAATATATTTTCCATCTGACCTTAAGTAGAAAAGAACGTCCAATGTCTTATTAGAAAGTCACACAGTTCAATAATAAAAAAACACAGCCATGACAGCGTCACCAAGCATAATATATTTTCCAACTGACCTTATGTAGAAAAAAAACAAACCCATGATAGTGTCACTAACTAGAATATATTGTCCATCTGACCTTAAGTAGAAAATAAAACCCACGGTCTATCAGAACGTCACGGAGTATAATAATAAAAAAAAACACAGGCATGATAGTATTACCAAGTAAACTATATTGTCCATCTGACCTTAAGTAGAAAAGAACGTCCACTGTCTTATTAGAAAGTCACAGAGTAAAATAATCAACAAAAACACAGCCGTGACAGCGTCACCAAGCATAATATATTTTCCACCTGACCTTAAGTAGAAAAGAACGCCCACTGTCTATTAGAATGTCACAGTATACTAAAGAAAAACAAAAACACAGCCATGACAGTGTCACTAACTAAAATATATTGTCCATCTGACCTTAAGTAGAAAAGAACGGCCACTGTCTTATCAGAACGTCACACATTATAATAATCAACACAAACACAGCCATGACAGTGTCGCTAACTAACATATATTGTCCATCTAACATTCATTAGAAAAGAACACCCACGGTCTATCAGAGCGTCACACAGTATAAAAATCAACAAAAAACAGAGCAATGACAATATCAGCGAGTAAAATATATTTTCCATCTGACCTTAAGTAGAAAAGAACTATTGCTGGCTATCAGTACGTCACACAGTATAATGATAAAAAAACACAGCCATGACAGCGTCACCAAGTGTAATATATTTTCCATCTGACCTTAAGTAGAAAAGAACGTCCATTGTCTATAAGAACTTCACACAGTATAATAATCACCAAAAAACACAGCCATGACAATGTTACCAAGTACAATATATTGTCCATCATACCTTAAGTAGAAAAAAACGCCCACTGTCTATTAGAGCGTCACTGTATAATAAAAAAACCATTGGCATGATAGTGTCATTAACTAAAATATATTGTCAATCTGACCTTAAGTAGAAAAGAACTATTGCTGGCTATCAGTACGTCACACAGTATAATGATAAAAAACACAGCCATGACAGCGTCACCAAGTATAATATATTTTCCATCTGACGTTAAGTAGAAAAGAACGTCCATTGTCTATAAGAACTTCACACAGTATAATAATCACCAAAAAACACAGCCATGACAATGTTACCAAGTACAATATATTGTCCATCATACCTTAAGTAGAAAAAAACGCCCACTCTCTATTAGAGCGTCACTGTATAATATAAAAACCACAGCCATGATAGTGTCACTAACTAAAATATATTGTCAATCTGACCTTAAGTAGAAAATAACTATTGCTGGCTATCAGTACTTCACACAGTATAATCATCAACAAAAACACAGCCATGACAGCGTCACCAAGTATAATAAATTTTCCATCTGACATTAAGTAGAAAAGAACATCCACTGTTTATCAGAACGTTAGACAGTATAATAATCAACAAAAAACACTGCCATGACATTATTACCAAGTAAAATATATTGTCCATCTCACCCTAAGTAGAAAAGAACGCTCACTGTCTATTAGAACGTCACACAGTATAATAATCAACAACAATACAGTCATGACAGCGTCACAAACTAAAATATATTGTCAATCTGACCTTAAGTAGAAAATATCTATTGCTGGCTATCAGTACGTCACACTGTATAATCATCAACAAAAACACAGCCATGACAGCTTCACCAAGTATAATGTATTTTCCATCTGACCTTAAGTAGAAAAGAACATCCACTGTCTATCAGAACATCACAGTATCATAAAAACAAAAATACAACCATTATAGTGTCACTAACTAAAATATATTGTCCATCTGACCTTAAGTAGAAAAGAACGAACACCGTCTTATTAAAACGTCACACCGTTCAATAATAAAAATAACACAGCCATGAGAGCGTCACCAAGCATAATGTATTTTTCCACCTGACCTTAAGTAGAAAAGAACGGCCACTGTCTATTAGAACTTCACAGTATCATAACAAAAAAAACACACCCATGATAGTGTCACTAACTAGAATATATTGTCCATCTGATCTTAAGTAGAAAATAAAACCCTCGGTCTATCAGAACGTCACGGAGTATAATAATCAACAAAAAACACAGCCATGATAGTATTATCAAGTAAAATATATTGTTTATCTGACATTCATTAGAAAA
>MJUT01056362.1:451904-464585 GCA_002080005.1 Gigantidas platifrons
CGGTCTATCAGAACGTCACGGAGTATAATAATAAAAAAAAACACAGGCATGATAGTATTACCAAGTAAACTATATTGTCCATCTGACCTTAAGTAGAAAAGAACGTCCACTGTATTATTAGAAAGTCACAGAGTAAAATAATCAACAAAAACACAGCCTTTACAGTGTCACCAGGTAAAATATACTGTCCATCTGACCTTAAGTAGAAAGGAACGTCCACTGTCTTATTAGAACATCACACAGTTCAATAATACAAAAACACAGCCGTGACAGCGTCACCAAGCATAATATATTTTCCACCTGACCTTAAGTAGAAAAGAACGACCACTGTCTATTAGAACGTCACAGTATAATAAAGAAAAACAAAAACACAGCCATGACAGTGTCACTAACTAAAATATATTGTCCATCTGACCTTAAGTAGAAAAGAACGCCCACTGTCTTATCAGAACGTCACACATTATAATAATCAACAAAAACACAGCCATGATAGTGTCGCTAACTAACATATATTGTCCATCTAACATTCATTAGAAAAGAACACCCACGGTCTATCAGAGCGTCACACAGTGTAATAATCAACAAAAAACAGAGCAATGACAATATCAGCGAGTAAAATATATTTTCCATCTGACCTTAAGTAGAAAAGAACGTCCATTGTCTATAAGAACTTCACACAGTATAATAATCACCAAAAAACACAGCCATGACAATGTTACCAAGTACAATATATTGTCCATCATACCTTAAGTAGAAAAAAACGCCCACTGTCTATTAGAGCGTCACTGTATAATAAAAAAACCATTGGCATGATAGTGTCACTAACTAAAATATATTGTCAAGCTGACCTTAAGTAGAAAAGAACTATTGCTGGCTATCAGTACGTCACACAGTATAATGATAAAAAACACAGCCATGACAGCGTCACCAAGTATAATATATTTTCCATCTGACCTTAAGTAGAAAAGAACGTCCATTGTCTATAAGAACTTCACACAGTATAATAATCACCAAAAAACACAGCCATGACAATGTTACCAAGTACAATATATTGTCCATCATACCTTAAGTAGAAAAAAACGCCCACTGTCTATTAGAGCGTCATTGTATAATATAAAAACCACAGCCATGATAGTGTCACTAACTAAAATATATTGTCAATCTGACCTTAAGTAGAAAAGAAATATTGCTGGCTATCAGTACGTCACACAGTATAATCATCAACAAAAACACAGCCATGACAGCGTCACCATGTATAATAAATTTTCCATCTGACCTTAAGTAGAAAAGAACATACACTGTCTATCAGAACGTCACAGTATCATAAAAACAAAAATACAACCATTATAGTGTCACTAACTAAAATATATTGTCCATCTGACCTTAAGTAGAAAAGAACGAACACTGTCTTATTAAAACGTCACACCGTTCAATAATAAAAATAACACAGCCATGAGAGCGTCACCAAGCATAATGTATTTTTCCACCTGACCTTAAGTAGAAAAGAACGCCCACTGTCTATTAGAACGTCACAGTATAATAAAGAAAAACAAAAACACAGCCATGACAGTGTCACTAACTAAAATATATTGTCCATCTGACCTTAAGTAGAAAAGAACGCCCACTGTCTTATCAGAACGTCACACAGAATAATAATCAACAAAAAACAGAGCCATGACAGTATCAGCAAGTCAAATATATTTTCAATCTGACCTTATGTAGAAAAGAGCGCTGTCTGTCTTTTCAGAACGTCACACAGTATTATAATCAACAAAAATACAACCATGACAGCGTCACAAACTAAAATATATTGTCCATCTGACCTTAAGTAGAACATAACTACTGCTGGCTATCAGTACATCACACAATATAATGATAAAAAAAACACAGCCATGACAGCTTCACCAAGTATAATATATTTTCCATCTGACCTTAATTAGAACAGAACGTCCACTCTCTATCAGAACGTCACAGAGTAAAATAATCAACAAAAATACGGCCATGACAGTGTCACCAGGTCAAATATACTGTCCATCTGACCTTAAGTAGAAAAGAACGTCCACTGTCTTATTAGAACCTCACACAGTTCAATAATAAAAAAACACAGCCATGACAGCGTCACCAAGCATAATATATTTTCCACCTGACCTTATGTAGAAAAGAACACCCACTGTCTATTATAATGTCACAGTATAATAACATAAAAAACAGACACATGATAGTGTCACTAACTAGAATATATTGTCCATCTGACCTTAAGTAGAAAAGAACGTTCACTGTCTTATCAGAACGTCACAGAGTAAAATAATCAGCAAAAACAGAGCCATGACAGTGTCACCAGGTAAAATATACTGTCCATCTCAGCCTAAGTAGAAAAGAACGCACACTGTCTATTAGAACGACACACAGTATAATAATCAACAACAATACAGCCATGACAGCGTCACAATCTAAAATATATTATCAATCCGACCTTAAGTAGAAAATAACTAGTGCTGGCTATCAGTACATCACACAATATAATGATAAAAAAAACACAGCCATGACAGTGTCACGAAGTATAATATATTTTCCATCTGACCTTAATTGGAACAGAACGTCCACTGTCTTATTAGAACGTCACACAGTTCAATAATAAAAAAACACCCCATGACAGCGTCACCAAGCATAATATATTTTCCACCTGACTTTAAGTAGAAAAGAACGCCCACTGTCTGTTAGAACGTCAGAGTATAATAAAGAAAAACAAAAACATAGCCATGACAACGTCAGAAACTAAAATATATTGTCCATCTGACCTTAAATAGAAAATAACTATTGCTGGCTATCAGTACGTCACACATAGCAGTATAATAATGAAAAAAACACAGCCATGACAGCGTCACCAAGTATAATATATTTTCCATCTGACCTTAATTGGAACAGAACGTCCACTGTCTATCAGAACGTCACAGAGTAAAATAATCCACAAAAATACAGCCTTGACAGTGTCACCAGGTAAAATATACTGTCCATCTGACCTTAAGTAGAAAAGAACGTCCACTGTCTTATTAGAACGTCACTCAGTTCAATAATAAAAAAAACACAGCCATGACAGCGTCACCAAGCATAATATATTTTCCACCCGACCTTAAGTAGAAAAGAACGCCACTGTCTGCTAGAACGTCACAGTATAATAAAGAAAAACAAAAACACACCCATGACATCGTCACAAACTAAAATATATTGTCCATCTGACCTTAAGTAGAAAATAACTATTGCTGGCTATCAGTACGTCACTCAGTATAATGTTGGAAAAAAAACCACAGCCATGACAGCGTCACCAAGTATAATATATTTTCCATCTGACCTTAATTAGAACAGAACGACCACTGTCTATCAGAACGTCACAGAGTAAAATAATCAACAAAAATAGAGCCATGACAGTGTCTCCAGGTAAAATATACTGTCCATCTGACCTTAATGAAAAAAGAACGTTCACTGTCTTATTAGAACGTCACACAGTTCAATAATAAAAAAAACACAGCCATGACAGCGTCACCAAGAATAATATATTTTCCACCTGACCTTAAGTAGGAAAGAACGCCCACTGTCTGTTAGAACGTCACAGTATAATAAAGAAAAACAAAAACACAGCCATGACATCGTCACAAACTAAAATATATTGTCCATCTAACCTTAAGTAGAAAATAACTATTGCTGGCTATCAGTACGTCACACAGTATAATGATGAAAAAAAACACAGCCATGCCAGAGTCACCAAGCATAATATATTTTCCACCTGACCTTATGTAGAAAAGAACGCCCACTGTCTATTAGAATGTCACAGTATAATAACAAAAAAAAACAGACACATGATAGTGTCACTAACTAGAATATATTGTCCATCTGACCTTAAGTAGAAAAGAACGTTCACTGTTTTATCAGAACGTCACACAGTATAATAATCAACAAAAACACGGCCATGATAGTGTCGCTAACTAAAATATATCTGACATTCATTAGAAAAGAACACCCACGGTCTATCAGAGCGTCACACGGAATAATAATCAACAAAAAACAGAGCCATGCTAATATCAGCAAGTAAAATATATTGTCCATCTCACCCTAAGTGGAAAAGAACGCCCACTGTCTATTATAACGTCACACAGTATAATAATTAACAACAATACAGCCATGACAGCGTCACAAACTAAAATATATTGTGAATCCGACCTTGAGTAGAAAATAACTTTTGCTGGCTATCAGTACATCACACAATATAATGATAAAAAAACACAGCCATGACAGCGTCACCAAGTATAATATATTTTCCATCTGACCTTAATTAGAACAGAACGTCCACTGTCTATCAGAATGTCACAGAGTAAAATAATCAACAAAAATACAGCCATGACAGTGTCATCATGTAAAATATACTGTCCATCTGAACTTAAGTTGAAAATAACGTCCACTGTCTATCAGAACATCACAGAGTAAAATAATCAACAAAAACACAGCCATGATAGTGTCGCTAACTAAAATATATTGTTTATCTGACATTCATTAGAAAAGAACACCCACGGTCTGTCAGAGCGTCACACAGAATAATAATCAACAAAAACAGAGCTATGACAATATCAGCAAGTAAAATATATTGTCCATCTCACCCTAAGTGGAAAAGAACGCCCACTGTCTATTAGAACGACACACAGTATAATAATCAACAACAATACAGCCATGACAGCGTCACAAACTAAAATATATTGTCAATGCGACCTTAAGTAGAAGATAACTAATGCTGGCTATCAGTACATCACACAATATAATGGTAAAAAAACACAGCAATGACAGCGTCACCAAGTATAATATATTTTCCATCTGACTTTAATTGGAACAGGACGTCCACTGTCTATCAGAACGTCACAGAGTAAAATAATCAACAAAAATACAACCATGACAGTGTCAACAGGTTAATATACTGTCCATCTGGCCTTAAGTAGAAAAGAACTACCACTGTCTTATTAGAACCTCACACAGTTCAATAATAAACAAACACAGCCATGACAGCGTCACCAAGCATAATATATTTTCCACCTGACCTTATGTAGAAAAGAACACCCACTGTCTATTAGAATGTCACAGTATAATAAAAAAAACAGACACATGATAGTGTCACTAACTAGAATATATTGTCCACCTGACCTTAAGTTGAAAAGAACGTTCACTGTCTTATCAGAACGTCACACAGTATACTAATCAATTAAAACACAGCCATGATAGTGTCGCTAACTAAAATATATTGTTTTTCTGACATTCATTAGAAAAGAACACCCACAGTCTATCAGAGCGTCACACAGAATAATAATCAACAAAAACCAGAGCCATGATAATATCAGCAAGTAAAATATATTGTCCATCTCACCCTAAGTGGAACAGAACGCCCACTGTCTATTAGAACGTCACACAGTATAATAATCAACAACAATACAGCCATGACAGCGTCACAAACTAAAATATATTGTCAATCCGACCTTAAGTAGAAAATAACTATTGCTGGCTATCAGTACATCACACAATATAATGATAAAAAAAACACAGCCATGACAGCTTCACCAAGAATAATATATTTTCCATCTGACCTTAATTAGAACAGAACGTCCACTGTCTATCAGAACGTCACAGAGTAAAATAATCAACACAATACAGCCATGACAGTGTCACCAGGTAAAATATATTGTCCATCTGAACTTAAGTAGAAAAGAACGTCCACTGTCTTATTAGAACCGCACACAGTTCAATAATAAAAAAAACACAAGAATGACAGCGTCACCAGGCATAATATATTTTTCACCTGACCATATGTAGAAAAGAACGCCCACTCTCTATTAGAATATCACAGTATAATAACAAAAAAAAAACAGACATATGATAGTGTCACTAACTAGAATATATTGTCCATCTGACCTTAAGTAGAATAGAACGTTCACTGTCTATCAGAACATCACAGAGTAAAATAATCAACAAAAACACAGCCATGATAGTGTCGCTAACTAAAATATATTGTTTATCTGTCATTCATTAGAAAAGAACACCCACGGTCTATCAGAGCGTCACACAGAATAATAATCAACAAAAACAGAGCCATGACAATATCAGCAAGTAAAATATATTGTCCATCTGACCTTAAGTAGAAAAGAACGTCCACTGTCTTATTAGAACGTCACACAGTTCAATAATAAAAAAAACACAGCCATGACAGCGTAACCAAGCATAATATATTTTCCACCTGACCTTCAGTAGAAAAGAACGCCCACTGTCTGTTAGAACGTCACACAGTTCAATAATAAAAAAAACCCAGCCATGACAGCGTCACCAAGCATAATATATTTTCCACCTGACCCTAAGTAGAAAAGAACGCCCACTGTCTGTTAGAACGTCACAGTATAATAAAGAAAAACAAAAACACAGCCATGACATCGTCACAAACTAAAATATATTGTCCATCTGACCTTAATTAGAACAGAACGTCCACTGTCTATCAGAACGTCACAGAGTAAAATAATCAACAAAAATACAGCCATGATAGTGTCACCAGGTAAAATATACTGTCCATCTGACCTTAAGTAGAAAAGAACGTCCACTGTCTTATTAGAACCTCACACAGTTCAATAATAAAAAAACACAGCCATAACAGCGTCACCAAGCATAATATATTTTCCACCTGACCTTATGTAGAAAAGAACGCCCATTTTCTATTAGAATGTCACAGTATAATAAAAAAACAGACACATGATAGTGTCACTAACTAGAATATATTGTCCATCTGACCTTAAGTTGAAAAGAACGTTCACTGTCTTATCAGAACGTCACACAGTATAATAATCAACAAAAATACAGCCATGATAGTGTCGCTAACTGAAATATATTGTTTTTCTGACATTCATTAGAAAAGAACACCCACGGTCTATCAGAGCGTCACACAGAATAATAATCAACAAAAACAGAGCCATGATAATATCAGCAAGTAAAATATATTGTCCATCTCACCCTAAGTGGAAAAGAACGCCCACTGTCTATCAGAACGTCACAGAGTAAAATAATCAACAAAAATACAGCCATGACAGTGTCACCAGGTAAAATATACCGTCCATCTGACCTTAAGTAGAAAAGAACGTCCACTGTCTTATTAGAACCTCACACAGTTCAATAATAAAAAAAACACAGCCATGACAGCGTCACCAAGTATAATATATTTTCCATCTGACCTTAATTAGAACAGAACGTCCACTGTCTATCAGAACGTCACAGAGTAAAATAATCAACAAAAATACAGCCATGACAATGTCACCTGGTAAAATATACTGTCCATCTGGCCTTAAGTAGAAAAGAATGTCCACTTTCTTATTAGAACCTCACACAGTTCAATAATAAAAAAACACAGCCATGACAGCGTCACCAAGCATAATATATTGTCCACCTGACCTTAAGTAGAAAAGAACGCCCACTGTCTGTTAGAACGTCACAGTATAATAAAAAAAAACAAAAACACAGCCATGATATCGTCACAAACTAAAATATATTGTCCATCTGACCTTAAGTAGAAAAGAACTATTGCTGGCTATCAGTACGTCACACAGTATAATGATAAAAAAACACAGCCATGACAGCGTCACCAAGTATAATATATTTTTCATCTGACCTTAAGTAGAACAGAACGTCCACTGTCTATCAGAACGTCACAGAGTAAAATAATCAACAAAAATACAGCCATGACAATGTCACCAGGTAAAATTTACTGTCCATCTGACCTTATGTAGAAAAGAACGTCCACTGTCTTATTACAACGTCACACAGTTCAATAATAAAAAAACACAGCCATGACAGCGTCTCCAAGCATACTATATTTTCCATCTAACCTTAAGTAGAAAAGAACGCCCACTGTCTGTTAGAACGTCACAGTATAATAAAGAAAAACAAAAACACAGCCATAATATCGTCACAAACTAAAATATATTGTCCATCTGACCTTAAGTAGAAAAGAACTATTGCTGGCTATCAGTACATCACACAGTATAATGATGAAAAAAAACACAGCCATGACAGCGTCACCAAGTATAATATATTTTCCATCTGACCTTAATTAGAACAGAACGTCCACTGTCTATCAGAACGTCACAGAGTAAAATAATCAACAAAAATACAGCCATGACAATGTCACCAGGTAAAATATACTGTCCATCTGGCCTTAAGTAGAAAAGAATGTCCACTTTCTTATTAGAACCTCACACAGTTCAATAATAAAAAAAAACACAGCCATGACAGCGTGACCAAGCATAATATATTGTCCACCTGACCTTAAGTAGAAAAGAACGCCCACTGTCTGTTAGAACGTCACAGTATAATAAAGAAAAACAAAAACACATCCATGATATCGTCACAAACTAAAATATATTGTCCATCTGACCTTAAGTAGAAAAGAACTATTGCTGGCTATCAGTACGTCACACAGTATAGTGATAAAAAAAACACAGCCATGATATCGTCACAAACTAAAATATATTGTCCATCTGACCTTAAGTAGAAAAGAACTATTGCTGGCTATCAGTACGTCACACAGTATAATGATAAAAAAACACAGACATGACAGCGTCACCAAGGATAATATATTTTCCATCAGACCTTAAGTAGAACAGAACGTCCACTGTCTATCAGAACGTCACAGAGTAAAATAATCAACAAAAATACAGCCATGACAATGTTACCAGGTTAAATATACTGTCCATCTGACCTTAAGTAGAAAAGAACGTCCACTGTCTTATTAGAACCTCACACAGTTCAATAATAAACAAACACAGCCATGACAGCGTCACCAAGCATAATATATTTTCCACCTGACCTTATGTAGAAAAGAACGCCCACTGTCTATTAGAATGTCACAGTATAATAAAAAAACAGACACATGATAGTGTCACTAACTAGAATATATTGTCCATCTGACCGTAAGTTGAAAAGAACGTTCACTGTCTTATCAGAACGTCACACAGTATAATAATCAACAAAAACACAGCCATGATAGTGTCGCTAACTAAAATATATTGTTTATCTGACATTCATTAGAAAAGAACACCCACGGTCTATCAGAGCGTCACACAGAATAATAATCAACAAAAAACAGAGCCATGCTAATATCAGCAAGTAAAATATATTGTCCATCTCACCCTAAGTGGAAAAGAACGCCCACTGTCTATTAGAGCGTCACACAGTATAATAATCAACAACAATACAGCCATGACAGCGTCACAAACTAAAATATATTGTCAATCCGACCTTAAGTAGAAAATAACTTTTGCTGGCTATCAGTACATCACACAATATAATGATAAAAAAAACACAGCCATGACAGCGTCACCAAGAATAATATATTTTCCATCTGACCTTAATTAGAACAGAACGTCCACTGTCTATCAGAACGTCACAGAGTAAAATAATCAACAAAAATACAGCCATGACAGTGTCATCATGTAAAATATACTGTCCATCTGAACTTAAGTAGAAAATAACGTCCACTGTCTATCAGAACATCACAGAGTAAAATAATCAACAAAAATGCAGCCATGATAGTGTCGCTAACTAAAATATATTGTTTATCTGTCATTCAGTAGAAAAGAACGCCCACGGTCTATCAGAGCGTCACACAGAATAATAATCAACAAAAACAGAGCCATGACAATATCAGCAAGTAAAATATATTGTCCATCTCACCCTAAGTGGAAAAGAACGCCCACTGTCTATTAGAACGTCACACAGTATAATAATCAACAACAATACAGCCATGACAGCGTCACAAACTAAAATATATTGTCAATCCGACCTTAAGTAGAAGATAACTATTGCTGGCTATCAGTACATCACACAATATAATGATAAAAAAAACACAGCCATGACAGCGTCACCAAGTATAATATATTTTCCATCTGACCTTGATTGGAACAGGACGTCCACTTTCTATCAGAACGTCACAGAGTAAAATAATCAACAAAAATACAACCATGACAGTGTCACCAGGTTAAATATACTGTCCATCTGACCTTAAGTAGAAAAGAACGTCCACTGTCTTATTAGAACGTCACACAGTTCAATAATAAAAAACACCGCCATGACAGCGTCACCAAGCATAATATATTTTCCACCTGACCTTAAGTAGAAAAGAACGCCCACTGTCTGTTAGAACGTCACAGTATAATAAAGAAAAACAAAAACACAGCCATGACATCGTCACAAACTAAAATATATTGTCCATCTGACCTTAAGTAGAAAAGAACGTCCACTGTCTTATTAGAACCTCACACAGTTCAATAATAAACAAACACAGCCATGAGAGCGTCACCAAGCATAATATATTTTCCACCTGACCTAATGTAGAAAAGAACGCCCACTGTCTATTAGAATGTCACAGTATAATAAAAAAAACAGACACATGATAGTGTCACTAACTAGAATATATTGTCCATCTGACCTTAAGTTGAAAAGAACGTTCACTGTCTTATCAGAACGTCACACAGTATAATAATCAACAAAAACACAGCCATGATAGTGTCGCTAACTAAAATATATTGTTTTTCTGACATTCATTAGAAAAGAACACCCACGGTCTATCAGAGAGTCACACAGAATAATAATCAACAAAAAACAGAGCCATGATAATATCAGAAAGTAAAATATATTGTTCATCTCACCCTAAGTGGAAAAGAACTCCCACTGTCTATTAGAACGTCACACAGTATAATAATCAACAACAATACAGCCATGACAGCGTCACAAACTAAAATATATTGTCAATCCGACCTTAAGTAGAAAATAACTATTGCTGGCTTTCAGTACATCACACAATATAATGAAAAAAAAAACACAGCCATGACAGCGTCACCAAGAATAATATATTTTCCATCTGACCTTAATTAGAACAGAACGTCCACTGTCTATCAGAACGTCAAAGAGTAAAATAATCAACAAAAATACAGCCATGACAGTGTCACCAGGTAAAATATACTGTCCATCTGAACTTAAGTAGAAAAGAACGTCCACTGTCTTATTAGAACCTCACACAGTTCAATAATAAAAAAAACACAGTAATGACAGCGTCACCAGGCATAATATATTTTTCACCTGACCATATGTAGAAAAGAACGCCCACTCTCTATTAGAATATCACAGTATAATAACAAAAAAAAACCAGACACATGATAGTGTCACTAACTAGAATATATTGTCCATCTGACCTTAAGTAGAAAAGAACGTTCACTGTCTTATCAGAACGTCACACGGTATAATAATCAACAAAAACACAGCCATGATAGTGTCGCTAACTAAAATATATTGTTTATCTGACATTCATTAGAAAAGAACACCCACGGTCTATCAGAGCGTCACACGGAATAATAATCAACAAAAAACAGAGCCATGCTAATATCAGCAAGTAAAATATATTGTCCATCTCACCCTAAGTGGAAAAGAACGCCCACTGTCTATCAGAACGACACACAGTATAATAATCAACAACACTACAGCCATGACAGCGTCATAAACTAAAATATATGTGTCAATCCGACCTTAAGTAGAAGATAACTATTGCTGGCTATCAGTACATCACACAATATAATGATAAAAAAACACAGCCATGACAGCGTCACCAAGTATAATATATTTTCCATCTGACCTTAATTGGAACAGGACGTCCACTGTCTATCAAAACGTCACAGAGTAAAATAATCAACAAAAATACAACCATGACAGTGTCACCAGGTTAAATATACTGTCCATCTGACCTTAAGTAGAAAAGAACGTCCACTGTCTTATTAGAACGTCACACAGTTCAATAATAAAAAACACAGGAATGACAGCGTCACCAAGCATAATATATTTTCCACCTGACCATATGTAGAAAAGAACGCCCACTCTCTATTAGAATGTCACAGTATAATAACAAAAAAAAACAGACACATGATAGTGTCACTAACTAGAATATCTTGTCCATCTGACCTTAAGTAGAAAAGAACGTTCACTGACATGGGTCAAGGTCAGCATGACGGGTGGACGAGGTGTGTTTTTGGTCTCCGCATTTTATGTTTTTATTGCTGGTTATATCAATAACTATTACAAATTGTCAATTCCCCCTACAAATTTAATATGTAGACATAATTATTTTGACTTTTCTGGTCTAAATTCTTTCCAAAAAAGTGATTTTGGAAAGGTTTTAATCTTTGATATAAAAATATTTTTGACAGTCGAAGTTCATTTTGATCATGGAACTCGTCATGCACGAATGAAAAATATTTTTGTCAATTGTCAGCACACTTTTTCCAAAACCTCTACCGGGTCTCTTTTTCTATTCTTTCTCTTACAAAGTGGTGATATCCATCCACATCCAGGGCCAAATCCATCTAAACGGAATCCAAAATATCCGTGTAGTAAATGTTCAAAGGGTGTCATAAAAAGTAGTAAATCTATCAACTGCTCTATTTGCGACCAGAAAACCCACATAAAATGTACAAATATCACTAGCAACCAAATTTCTAAAGAAAAAACGCAAAATGATGTACACAATTCTTTTATTTGCGATCAATGTACAATCAAATCCCTTCCTTTTAATCAAAATAAAAATGTTGTAGAAGATCAACATCAGTCTTTTGAAAAAAAAAA
>MJUT01056363.1:3149-21320 GCA_002080005.1 Gigantidas platifrons
CCATATCTCAAATGATAATGGATCGTTTACTTTTTACGTAGATTTTGTCTTTCTTTTATCATTGACATGACTTTTACCGGACTTGACTCTATCTATGAGCAATACGGCGGGTGTCTTATAAGAAGCAGGAACTGCTTATCCTTCGCACCGGAGTTCATCTCCGGTTTTTTGGTAAGGTCTGTGTTGCTCATTTTTTAGTTCTTTTCTGTATCTTTACGTTATGAATTCCATGTTGTGGTGTCCGTTACGTTAAGAAAACAATGTTCGGGTCGTCTTTACCTCTAGTCGTTTGTACGGGTGGCTCAATGAGTTAGGTCGCTGGATCTAACAACTCATACAAGCCCAACACCAATACGCGTGGGTTCGCGCCCGGCTTTGTAAATTACAAAAAGGGTGCACTCGACTCGCAGCCGCAAGTGATAAAGTTTACCAGTTGCTTGCCCATGGTCGGTGGTTCTCTCCGGGTACTCCGGATTCCTTCACCACTAAAACTGGTCGCCATGATATAGCTGAAATATTGTTGAAAGTGGCGTTAAAACAGCAAAAATCAATCAATCAATCTTTTTTTTATTTTTACATTATTTGTGCTTGCTTGCGTATAGTGGTGTCCAACGCATATTGCGTTTTGTTTTTCTTCGTCTTGCGTACCTCATGTTGTCAGTTTCTCTGGATTGTCCCTTGGGTATTCTCTAACGTTTATTTAAGAACCTTTCAATTCACTAACGGATATTTCCAAAAGTTAAAACAATTTCCTCTGAATTCGTACAGTGTTTGATGAGCATTACAATATACAATATTCATTTATTAGCTTAATTTTTGACATACCTTCCTGTTTCAAGACAGTATTTTATTACACAAAACGGAAAAAAAGAAAACAGATATTCTAAAATGCATCATAAGAAAAAAAGTTCGTTTATTGAGTCATAAATGTTATTAATAAAATGTGATAAAACTATATTAATTGTCTTTTTCATCATTCAATGATACTTGATCTTTATTCATTTGAATAAACAATAAACAATAAACAAGTACTTGAAAGATTTAGCACAATTTAAGCATACACTGTAGACAATTTTACCAAGTAGTGACATTATAGTGTATGACATGTAAATTAGCAATCTCTACCCAGGGTTGTCGGTCCTTACACTCAATCCAATCTCTGTCAACGCATAAATGCCAAAAATCTTGGCAAAAGCTTTTTATTAAAGGGTAACTTGATATAAACCGGTTATGATGACCCCATATATTGTAAAATATGTAAAGAATACCTTATAACTAATATTTGAGAAGCTTCTTTGTTTATGTTCAAACGAAGATAAGGGATTTTTTTATACGGTGATCAGTCATACAGGACATACATCGAACGTTCTGGTTCCTTGTTGTAATAGCCTCTATAGTTGCTGAACATTACACTGGTAATATTTTATAAAAACAAGAAACCAGTTTAATACAACGGTAGACTACTTTTTAGGCGTTGACAGAGATGGAGTGAATGTAAGGACCGACAATTCTGGTAAATTAGTTCATAAATTACACTAACATAGTTTTAAATGATTGCCTATTTTGGTTATCCTGTTTAAGCCATTGAATTACTTGCTCCCAAAGATATTTTAATTGTATTGTTTTCCAATGTGTTGACTTTGAATGTACATCATGCAGATTATTCAAGAAACACACTGTGCACAATAAACTGGATATCAACGTTTTTATTACACGTTTGGGAACATTTTAATAGAATTAGCTTTCCCTAAGTTACTCGCAGTTTTTCTATTTAAACCGGGAGCGTAGGTATAAATTGCTGTGGGCGGAGCAAATCTTCATATTCTTCATTATTTTGGCCACGGTTATCTCGAGGAGAAAAAAGCAATGATACATTGTTTCGCAATTACTTTTGGAGTAAAATATTTGACAGGCATGGTCAGTAGTGTTCCTCCCTACGAAACCTTTAGTCTTATTAAAAATAATATTCTTCATCGGTATAAATCCTACAAAAATCACTTCTAATTTCTAAGGTATGTGACCTTAGTCACATTGGTTATGTGACACACAGTTTCATAAATATGCTGTTCATATCAACGGGAATTTTTGCTGATAAGCTTCGCCCAGAAACTTTGGCGGTAGGCACTACCGCAAATTCCCATTTAACACATTTTCTCTTTGGTATCTTCACGCTTATCTGTTTTAGGTACAATTTGAAATTGTCCGTTCAGATGATATCATTGGATTAAAATGCCTGAAATGCACAGACATTGAAACAATACAGATGCGGATACCATGCTGGTGGACTTTTGATACAGAACCGCATCGGGCTGTAATGGTTAGCTAAGCACTCAGTTTTAAGGAGAAAGAGCAAAGACTGGTTGCCCCGGAATCAGGATAAGTGGGGCAACATGTCTATCCGCGGACTGCTGTTTTAGAGCACTAGCACTACACAAATCCAACTAAGCGTATTGGTCTAGTACAAAGCGAACCTCATTATCATCTCAATGAATATTAACTTGCTCTCGCCATCATATACCTGAAACATTGCTGAGTTGGTGTTAAACAACAATCACTCACTATAAGTCCGCTAGGGTATCATCCGCTCAGTATTCAGAGTTTCAGCATTGACATGATTTATTAAATTTATTTATTATTGGAATTTACAGTGTCTAAATAATGTAATTATTATCAAAAATAAGGTTCCTCTCTCTCAGTCAAAGTTGACCTTATTCGGTTTTTTTCTACGCTGTTTAGGCCGTGTGGTTTACTTGCTCACAAAGACGTTTGAATTATTTGGCTTTCCAGTATTTTGATTGTGAAGTTATTCTAGAAACGCGTCGTGTGCACAGCTTTCCAGTATTTTGATTGGGAAGTTGCTTAGTTGTTTTAGAAACGTGTCGTGTGCACAGCTTTCCAGTTTTTTTTATTGGGAAGTTATTCTAGAAACTCGTCGCGTGCACAGCTTTCCAATATTTTGATTGGGAAGTTATTCTAGAAACGCGTCGTGTGCACAGCTTTCCAGTATTTTGATTGGGAAGTTATTCTAAAAAGGCGTCGTGTGCACTAATTTAGATATATAGGGTCTAACACCGGGAGAAGTGCAAGATAGTAAAATCTGTGACACCCGAGGGTAAGATTTAAATCGTATCGGACGAGGCTTGTCCGAGTCTGATACGATTGAAATCTTACCCTCGGGTGTCACAGATTTTACTATCTTCCACCTATTACGGTGCTTGACTTTTTTTCTCACCCGTTTCTACCGTGTCAATGTTTGTTTACTTTTTGTGCAGTTTGGCACATTAATTTGCGAACCGTATCACAGGACCAAAATGCCACTTAATAAAATAAAACAAGATTATCATTTTACAACTTTAAAGAGGTTCAAAATAATAAAGTTAACAAACTTGTGATAGATTCTACAATAACAAAATCTTGCACCTTTTACAATATTTACCTCTTTTTCTGATCTGTTTCTATCGTGTCAATAGTTGTTTACATTGAGAAAATATAGAGTGCTCTCCCTTGTTACGTAACTAAGGTAAATAAAAAATATTACCTCCCTTTGACCAACGTCAAAACAACTTGCTTACCGACATTTATTGCTGTTGTAGTAGCATTTATAATATATTTATAAATTACGTTGTATTTTATTTTGAAATACATTTAAAATATTGCCAAAACACTATAAATCGACAATTTAATTCAACAATGGAAAACAATTTTGCGGGAAAAACGGCGTGGAGCTTGTCTTACCTTAGGAAAGGGGTAAGATAGAAAAAAATTTTCATCTAAATTAACGTAATACTTTATCCAAGGGGTGAGAAATCTACATCTTTATATGAAATATGAAAGATAAATATAACTGTATGTAATGGTATTATCACTGGGTTTGTAACTACAGTAACACGACGGGTTCAACAAGAGGAGCAGAAAATGCTTATCCTTCCGGAATACATGCGTTCTTCCCCGGTTCTTAGTGGGACTCGATCTTTAGTTTAATCTGTAAAGTTTTGTAGATTGTTGTTTGTCCTTTTTTGTTCTTCTTTTGGCCATTGCGTTGTCTGCCTTTCTTCGATTTTCGGATTATAGAGGTCCTTTTTGTATCTTCAAACTATTCTTCACACTATCTAGTGATAGTACAACAAACAAACTCTATGTAACTGTGTAAAATTCAACAATAAAATTCGCACGAAAGATATTAAATATACCAATTCCATTACGACATTCATGCTACTGTTTCATCTGACGTACTGACGTACCGCTAAGGATTTCTATGATATATGCCAATTAAAATGGTGTTCCACTGAACTGGCAAATGTTCTACTTATTCGGTTAATATTTACGAAGAACACGTCTACGCTTGTTCTTCATTTGAAACATCTAATAGTTGAATCAAATCTTCCGGATTTATTTCTCCACGAACTAATTGTTCAAGTTCTAAATAGCCGTTGTGCTTTATACTGTCCAAAACAGATCGCTCCTGGTGGTCTTTTATTGTCATGTCAGCATTATGCGCAAGAAACAAAGTCATTAAAGAAAGAATATCATGGATACACTTTCCATGCTCACTTTTGATCTCAGCTATTGAGTACTGATGATATTGGTCGACAAGCAGGTGAAAGGGCGTCTTACCGCAACTATTGACCACATTGATGTCAACGCCATTAGCTATAATAGTCCGTGTGACAGCAACGCGCAATGGACTGCACCAGACTTTGTCATTTTTGTTGTATGTGCAGGCATAATGCAGTGGTGTATTGCCGTAGATATCTTGAACAGTCATACCTTTTTTCGAGCTTTCAAATTGGTTTAAAATAAGTAACATAATTTTCAAACAGAAAGGTTTCATTACTCTTGTTATGTGGTGAAAAGAACTTTGACCATTTTTATCTGTTTGAAATGGATCCGCGCCATATTTTAACATTTCTTTCACTTCAAGAAGACTTGTATTTTGATGATGTATTAACATATATTGGAAGGGTGATCTCCCTTCATCGCTGTCCAAAGTTGAATCTGGTTTTTCGCTTTTCATTTCATTGTTTTGCATTTTTCTATTAACGTCGGCGCCATTTCGTAGCATCTCAATGATCACGTGTGATTGTACATGACGTTTGAACGCCACATGTAGCGATGTTCCACCGTCATCAATATACATGTTAATATCGACTCCTCTGTCGACAAGGGCTGATATTGACGTTGTTGATACTTGGAAATTCTGTCCATATTTAGAATAAGCGATAATCAAATGATGCAAGGCGTTACCTTTTTCATCTCTTTGATCAGGCGATACATTTTTAGGGAGAAACTTGATTGTTTTTGTTCTAATTCTGTTAATCCCGACGGCTACAATGAATGGTTTTCCAAATTCTAAATCTGCTTTATTGTCTTGTAGCAATTCAACGCATCTAACAACACAGTTATCGGACACGCACGCCATGATGCAATGATGAAAGGGAGCTAAACCACCGCTGTCTTTTAAATTTGGATTAGCACCATGTTTGAGAAAGAGTTCCATAATTCCATACATGTCATGTTTATGATATCTACATGTCGTTAAGGCATTGATAAAAAGAGGCGTTCCGTCGGTATCCCTTGTATTAATATCATCAATCTGCTCGAATAATATACTTAAAACCGATAACCGACGACTACGCTCGTGGATTTCCGCAATACAGTCTTTAATCAGCACATGGATTTCATCGTCTTCAAAGCAGATTTTCGAAAATAGTTGTTTCTTTTCTGGATAATCAAGTAAAGAACAAAGTAGCCAAGCGCTGACACTTCTCACGTGTTCATCTTTTGCACATGTTTGAGCTATTACGTCCATATCATCGCCATTTAGTCCAAGACAACATGAAAATACAATTTCTAAAAGAGACATATTACATTTTGTTAAGAAGAATTCAATGTTCAAAATAAAATATTGTTTAAACTCTTCATTCTTGTACAATAAATGAATGGCTTTCTGTGCATCGTCTAAGTAACGTTTGGAATGTTTCGTTATTTTACAAAGTTGTTCAAGGGGTCTTTCCCCACTTTTGTTTTGCTTGTATATATCTAATTTGGAGAATGGATGGCTTAGCAATTCAGCGGCAACTTCATATTGTTCTGAACAAGTACATTTTAATAAACAATGCAGTGGTGTTTCACCGTTATCATTTGTAGCGTTTTTGTCAGCTCCGGCTTTTAGTAGCATACCAACAACTCTACTCCTTGTACTCTTGGATAGTTGATTAACTCCCTTACAAGAGCAGGCTAAGTGTAAAGCAGTGATCCCGTCAGAATGTTCCATGTTCATTATCATTTTCGTTTGTTCTTTTGTTAGTGAACCAATAATTATTTGGACAATACTTTCTACCTCATGTATTCTTTGTTCAGGTAAAAGTATGTAGTGGAAAATTGTGTTGTTTTTTTTATCAGTTATGCTGTAATCTATTCCGTTCTCAATAAACACATGGACCATTTCTGATGTCAATTTACCACTCATAGCGAGTTTCATTGCCACTGTATAGCCTTCTATCCTATAATCGACCTCATTTGCGTCGAGATTGTCATCGCTAACATAGCTTACAAATGTATCTACATCTAAGTCGTGAGAAGAAACGGAAGTACATTTGTATTTCCGGTACAATCTGTACATGGCATCTGCTCGTATATATCATGTTCAATATGTACAATCTCAGAATAGCTTTCAGGTAAACTCAATACAAATTTGGCCGTGTACATTTCCACGAATTTTATTTGTGTTACAAGTGGATCAATTTCAAAATTATATATTCCATAGCTAATGACGTCATTTTGTGCTATTGGCCTCGTGTCATTCGTGTGATATTCTTTTGCTCGATGATTAACGTCAGCTTGGCGCTCTAGAAACATTCTTAACCCCGGAGTTGTGATGGATGTAAACATTGGTGTTCGTTTCCAATTATCTTCCATGTTTACCACTCTTCGAACATCTTCAATAGGAAGTGCTTTCAAGATATGTTCCAGAATTTCTATCTTTTTAATAAAGTGTAGAACGGTTTTACCGTCACAATCTACGGTATTGACTGACGCTCCATTAGCAAGGAACTCTCGAGATATAGCTTCATTATTGGGGTAAAATATTGGCGTTTTGCCATATATATCTCTCTGCTCTAATAGGCAACCATTTGCCATGAAATATTGTATTAAACTTTCATGCTGAACTCGATGTAGCAGCGTTTTTTCGTCACTTTCCTTTTGGTTAAAGTTTTTATCGACGTCAGACTCGACCAATAGATTTGCCATTTCAATGCTTTTAGCGAAAGGTAACAGAGACTGGGATGAAATACGTTTAGATTTATAAACTAATAACTTTGCAATTGCAACGTTATCGTAGTATACGGCGTACCAGAATGCTGTTCTATCATACTTGCATCAACCCCACCATCTAACAAAGTACAGATAGTTGTCGTAAAATTGTTCTCATTGTCTCTTTCGACCTCTTTATGGCAAGATTTTATAGCCTGTATCAAAGGTCTGTACTTGGAGTTTTCTTTGAAGTGAGCACCGTTTTTTAATAAAAAGGGTACCGTTTCATTTTTATGCAAGTCTTCGCCAAAAATACTTGCTTGGATAGTAGTCATGCCATCTTTGTCATGAACAATACAATGTTCACAAAAGTGAGTTTGAGATCTACGTTCTTCGTGTAATGTGCTATTGATATCTGCTTTTAGATCAAGAAGAAATTGCAGAACTGGGATCGGATATCCAAACCAACAAGATGGAACTAATGCTGCCGATGCTTGAATTCTAACCCAAAATGTATCTTCAATAAACGTGTAAAATTTTCGATGCAACAGTGAAGATAAAAGATGCTTCACGTTCAATGAGGCCGACCAATACAAGAGGGATCCGTTGAATAGGGCACCAAATGAACCCTCTTTTTCCGTTACCTGTAGAATATAGCAAAGTTTCTCCCTTGTCAAACGTTCTATGCTATCCATAAAACAATTTACGAATCTAGGATTGGTAAATGCTTCATGTCGACAAACTTCTCTGATATTTCCGACTGCAATCTCTTTAATAAATCTGTTCGCCAAATCTTCAAATACTGCTTCGCCAATAGTAACAATCTCATCATCAACAGACTTCTCATATTTTTCCGTGCGAATACGATTGGAAATAAATGTAAATGGTAGCCATTTGATCGCCTCGTGTTCGAGTGTCTGACTAAACGACAAACACATAGCTTCTAAAACGCACGAATGTCTGAACTGTATTGTTGACCGTTCCTTTGTGACGAATGCTTGGTCAACTCTATTTAATGCCGAAAGAAGTCGCGTACTTAATGGTTTCACACTTGGAAAATGCACAATGTTTTGTAGCAAGAAAAACTCGTTACTCTCACTACACATTCGATGAATTGTTTTCTCTTTTATTTCACCATTTTTAATTAATAAGAAAACAAGTAAGGCGTATACATCGGAGTCATGGCGGTGAAGCATGTGTACTGCAGCTCTCACGTTTTCTATTGGAGAGTTGAAGAACTGTTTTCCTTTGCCAAACAGTTTGTCATTTAACGTAAACATATGGACTGAGTTTGGGAAGCCAACTACATATTTACATTTGATAATTGCTTGTTTTAGTGTTTCTTTCATTGAATTTTCTTTTCTGTTTTTGAAAAGGTGTTTTTCTAGCATTTCTAAACGTTCAGAATGTGATAATTCAATTTCAGACAAGTTCACAATATTGGTTTCCTCTAAGTCCTTGTTTGGTGTTAGACATGGTTTTATTCTAGATAATACACCTTTACGACATGTCATTACAACATATAAGAAATCGTCATGGTTGACTCTCTGGTCGGTACTTAGATCTATCTGATTGATCAGTTTTTGGTTGTCATCATCTTGTGTTGAGTTTCCATGCCCAAAAATGTCATCCACTAATACAATCTGAGGTATTTTCCAGCGAACATGTTCTCGCCATTGCGAGATATTGTCTATTTCTTTCGACGTATAACCTTCATCAATCTTCTTAGCTACCAGCTTCATTCCTATAAGTGACTTACCGTCACCCGACGAGCCTGTAATTAATACATAATGATTTTTCTCAAGTTTGTCCCTAGCTTGCCTGAACCCTTCTGTTTCCACGAATATGTCGTCCATTGATTCAACTTGTTCCCGAAAAACCTCTTCTCCTGTGAAAATATGTAAACACAAAAACAATATTAGAAACGGGCATTATGAGCTATTTCTAAACACCCGTCACTAAGTAGTACTACATGTAAATTCTCGTGTAAAATTGATAAATTGATGAGTAGATTATAAAACTGTTATAACGGTTTGGTATTTTCTTTATTCATTTTAATATTGAACCAGTTAAATTTATTAGATAATATTGAAAAGGCCCAATTCAAACATTCATCCATGCATAACATTTATCATATGTAAAAATATACCTCTGATGGTGGACTATTAGGCCCCGAGGGTATCATCCGGACAGTAGTCAGTGTTCGGCACAGATTAACTTTTATTTAAATTCAGAGTTCCTAAATAATATAAGTATTAATAAAACTAGGTGACCTTAGCCGATTTGCGCTATTATGTTTAGGCCTTTTATTTTTCTTGTTGATGAAGATTAAAATTTTATGTTATTTAAAGAAAGGTTGCTAACTATGTCGTGTCTGGAAACTATTTTCATGACCACATCATTTCACCAAGAGCTGAGCTTAGGGCCCTAAGATCTAGTTAGTCCGCCTTAACCAAGCCACGAGAGTGAGCGTCACATACGTGTGTACTAGGAGTATAGATTTTGCCTTTTTGAACGATTTTACAATTGCATTTTTGAACTCCTCTGACGGTGTGGTATTTGTTTTCTCATTTTATCTATGTTGAAGCATACACTACTACATTACTGAGGAATGTTACAAAATATTTTTTAACAAATATTTAGCGTCATTTTGTGCATCATAAAGGTTTGTTTTATTCAATATGTTGTTGATTAGTTTTGATAGTAGTAAGGTTAAGAAAAGGATAACATAACACCAGTTTTTGTTTCTTAAATGGTCGTTATAGTCCATGTAATGTTGCTATTCCTTTTTTGACATTGGCAAGGTTAATGCAAAATCGGTATGTTAGGTTGAAGTTATCACTTCGACAGTTTTACAGTCGCCATCATGCATTACCTTTCCGGAATATCTGTGTCATAGATGACCACTGATGCGTTCCGTTTGCCTTTTTCACAATCCCTCCTCTTTTATGACTTATCACCGGATGTTTTACATAATATTCAGGAACTGCTCAACCTTCCGAAACACCTGTGTTTACTCGCTGTTTGTCGTATACATATTTGGATTTCTGTGCAGTAGAAAGTTTAAATAGTGATGGCCAATAATTCCACCAATAAAAAAACAAACAAACAAACAAACAAAAAAAACAACAAAAAAACACCCGAACACAAACAAGATCATGATATTGAGCGTCCTGACTTGGCACAGGAACAGAAATGTGGCGGCGTTTAATGAGATTCACTCTCTGATAATTGATTTCTAGCAACAATACAGATACAATACAAACTGAATGACAACATAAGCATGGATAGTCGCTTAGTTAGATGCAACTAGTCTTGGGACAAAACAATTCTAACGGATACTTTTGATTGTTCCCTCTTGTATTTTCAAACTTTTCTATAATAATGCAATTGGTTGTACTAACGTCTTGTATTTTCTTCCTCTTTATTACATCGTATATAGTAATTTATACTACAATGATCACCAAACACAGCGTTAGTCGCCCTCAAGTTAAGCGCAGAACCTGCAAAAAATATAACATGAAATAGGGCTAGGTTTATAGTGTTTAACGCCATTTTCAACAATATTTCAGCTATATCGTGGCGATGATTTTTTTTATTGGTGTAGGAACCCGGAGTACTCGTAGGAAACAGCCGACCTGTCGCAAAAAAATTTACAATCCTGATCGGTATTCTGATGGTACGAATTGTTCGTCGCTACCTGCCGATTTGTTTCTACACGTTTATGAGGCAGACTTCCGTCAATGGTTTCTCAAGAATAAAGACAGAAAATTAGCTATAACAATTCTCTAGCCGGTTATAATATGAGCACAGCTGCAGACTCACAAGATGCTTAGGCAAGGCTACTTTGCTCCTAGTTTGATGTCACTATGAACATTCTACGGTCGTCATCACGATCTGGTTGACCGGTACGAAATATTCATATCTCAAATGACAAATTATTTATACGTAGATTTTTATCGGACTTCATTATATATATGAGTAACACGGCGGGTGTCTTATAAGAAGCAGGAGGAACTGCTTACCCTTCATCAGTACCTTGTTTCACCCCCGGTTGTTGGTGGGGCTCATCTTTGGGCTTTTTCGTGTTGTGGTTTTGTTTTGTTTTGTTTGTCTGCGTCCTGTGTCTTGTGTGCGAAATGTTGCCAGTGTCTCTGGATTGTACATTCTTCATTGCCCCTTTGGTTTTCTCTAACGTTTATATAATAGTCAGAATTCAACAAAGATCTCGACTCTACTAATTATAACTCAAACAAACTACGGGCTTTGTTAATTCTTGTTAATTTTCAAATATTTACAGCTTACACCATTGTTTTGTATCTCATTCCATTTCCGTCTTCAGATTGTTTCCCTTTGGCATCTCCAAACTTTTCTTGAATAACGAAAGAAAAACGACTTATATTTAAAATGTTGAAGAGTTAGTACATGTACAACCTATGCTTTAGTGTGGTTCGTACTACTCGATCTTTCATTTTATGTGTATGTTTTGTTGATCGTTGTTTGCCTTTTTGTACTTTTTCGTTTGGCCATTATGTTGTCTGTCCTTCGATTTACTGCTTTGATTACCCCTTTGGTATCTTCAAACTCTTCTATATAACAAATAAGTACATACGTTCTGATGTATTATCCTCAGGTACTGATGTTCCATCATGTGTCTTCACTGAAGAAAAGGTAAGTAACAATGTTAATCATAACGGCTTCGAATACAGAAAACTCAAGCTGTAGCATTAAGACGAGTTTATAGACAAAAAGGACAAATAACGATCTACCAAACATTACATATAAAGCTAAAGATCGAGTAACACGAATACCACTGAAAACCGGGTGTGAACTCATATGCTCCGGATGGGTAAGCAGTTTCTGCTCCACTAATGATGCAAATTATATGGTTGTATGATTCAAAGATTTATATCCCGTGCATTAGGAACATTAACCAGTCAGTAGTTCGTAATGGTTTTGTCTGCAGTCTAAATTAGGTAAAAGAAATCACGCTCAGAAATTATTTTTATAAAACGTTATTGATAATGAAAAGTCATTTTAAACAGGGATTGTCAAGACAAATTTTACCAAAATACCAATGGTATAACCAGAAGCCGGAAATAAAGAAAAAGGACAAATATACAATGGCCGACAGAAAAAAGACAAAAGAGCAATGATGTACAAGACAGAAACAAAAGATTGAGCCACACGAACCCAAGTAAAATCCGAGAATGAACTCTTCTAGTGGCACCCATTGTGTTACTCTTGTTAAAAAAGGAGGTCCTGTTTGGGGAAATATACAAAGGTATGAATGGCTTTAATAGGTAAATAACATCTCTCTTTGATACTTGGATTTATAACGACAAACCAGATATGGACAAACAATATAAACAAAACAACTTACATGCCACATATGATTTACACAGCTTCACACAGAATACCTCTGAAACATACGCCAGCCTTAACTATTTAAGTCATTTTCAATGGAACTTAGTTTTCATATTGTCGATCACTAATCATGTTGCAGCCTCCAGCCAAAGAACCAAGCAGAATGTCAGCTATATTCAGATCAAGTTCAACAATATATAAATACTATATAGAAATGAGCGAGGGATTGGTTAACTGGAAGCGACTTATGACTGCTACAGAGACAGAATGGAGAATCTGGTAGGGCCGACAACATTAGTTTTTTTGTAGTGGCCACAATGCTGTTACTCTTTTTCTAAGCTGCAAAAGAGGTATTTAACGTGAAGGGAGCTATTACCCTAAGGTCCACGGTCCTGTATCATAACCTATCATCCCATATCAACCACAAGGGGACGTGCTGAGAGCCTACTTGGGTGTGAGCCATGAAAACCTTCACTAATATCCATTATGCGTACTTAGTTAATAAAAACTTACTTGCTTCTACTAGAGGATCAGTGCTTGTGCTGACATGTCGCATTCTTCGGAATCCAGCTACTGTAACTACAAAGAATGACTATGAAATAAAATGCATGTAAAATATCAAAAAAAAAGTTCATAACAAGAACCTTTCATTTTTTTAAATATAACTTTCAGTTTTTCTTAGAATTTGATGTTTTTGAATTGGAGTGTTATCGTTTTCAAGAGTAAAAAAATATATACTAAAAATTACTGGTAATAACAATATGCAGATAGTTCTATAGATTAACAGTTCTAACAGTGCTTTGACTTAGTAGTTAGACAGTACGTTGTAATATACATTGATGACAATTAAGTCAAACGGCACATGTAGTATATAAGTAAAACATGGAAATAAACGTTAGAGAAAACCGAAGGGGCAATAAAGAATGGACAATATAATGACTCAGACAACATTGGCCACACAAGACACAGGACAATGGCAAACAAAACGCACAACAACAACAACAACAACAACAACAACACAAAACTGAAAAAATTAAAAAGATGAGCAACAAGGATTCCACCAAATACCGGAAATCAACCCAAGGTTTTCGCGAATGATAAGCAGCGAATCTCACCTATAAGACACCCGCAATGTTACTCATAGAATCAATACGGCTGTCACACTACGATATATTCAAATACATATAGCATGAGTAAAGCATGGATCCTTCTACAAACAAACAAAACGAACCGAGCATCATTTGTATGTGGAAATCGTAGCGAACAACACAACACAGAATTAAATACATATAAGACATATGATATGACAAAATGTTGCATACCACAACACGCAAACATATAAGACATATGATATGACAAAATGTTGCATACCACAACACGCAAGCATATAAGACATATGATATGACAAAATGGTGCATACCACAACACGCAAACAAACACAAATAGCACAATAAGACATGGGCCAAAAACTATCTTATCTTGAAAACAAATATTTTTTTTTATTTTTTGTAGCAAAATTCGTTGTTGTAATTATTATTATTATTTTTTTTTTAACTTTTCTTAAAATCCTTCCCGATGATATAATAATTTCTTGGTTTGATGGTCAAGATTGTCATTGCCACATACAACCACGTCGAACCAAAAATATTTGAAAATACATTGTACTTCCTTCCTTCTGAATACAGGACTTTCGAGTTCGATGTCATACATTTTAAAGAAAGAGCATTTGAAAATACCGAACATGTCATCCGAATTCGCTAATCGAAAGACACACAATACCATGGCTGAAAGCAAAAGGACAAAAAAAACAAAATGATAAGTAGGAAAGTGAAGATTGATCAGTATGAATCTCACTACAAACCGGCGTGACCTCAATTGCACTAGAATGGAGAATGTAACACGTTCGAGGTGATGACTTTCATTTTCCCATAAGGAACTCGTGGTTCACATATACATTTGAACATTTTACATGATATTCTTACATAAACGGTGTCCTAAACTATGATAAAAGGTGTTTGATTTGTAGAATACATGAATGGATTTTAAAAACCAGAAATTAAACAGTACTGTTCGACAATATAAACACCCAAATAATGGTGAATATTCCTCTGTCAAGCCTTAAAACATAAAGAAATACCACCAGATGATAGAAATATATGTCCTTGCTTGTCAAGGGCACACACATGTGACCTGTCACAGGCGCAAACATGTGGCTTGTCAATGGCACAAACATGTGACCTGTCACAGGCACAAGCATGTGGCTTGTCAAGGGCACAAACATGTGACCTGTCACAGGCACAAACATGTGGCTTGTCATAGGCATAGACATGTGGCTTGTCACAGACCCAAACATGTGGCTTGTCATAGGCATAGACATGTGGCTTGTCACAAACACAAACATGTGGCTTGATACAGGAACACACATGTGGCTTGTCGCAGTCACAAACATGTGGCTTGTCACAGATACAAACACGTGGCTTGTCACATACATATATATGTGGTTTGTCACAAGTACTTTTCTTTTATCACAGGCACGAACATGCCACTGTTTATATTGCATTGCCGCCACTCAACTGTTGAATGGAGATCGTGGTTTTAATTTTAATAATTTGGATACAAATGTCGAGAAATAAGAAATATTTTAAGAATTTTGTACATATAAGAGACCAGTAACCATTATTAAACTCAATCGTTTTGTCATTCTTTTACCTACTTTGACAAAGCCACAATTATCTCAAAGTTGATTCACAGTAAAGTTAGTACATATACATGTATTCATATAGTACAAGGCTTTATATATTCATTATGATTACCTGCAGCTGGTTGTTCAATGTCGTCATTCATTTCCATTGTTTAGAAGTTCTACTTAGAATGTTGTCTTGTAAGTTATCTATAGTTTAACCTACAATATGAAGGTAGAAGATAATATCAATTTGATCTTGTTACACAACAATTTGAATTGGACATTATGTTTTATACGTATGTGTGTGTGTGCTAAAACATGTACCTGTTGGTTAATTGTCTTAAAATAATTATTTTCAAACGTTCGACTTTAACATGCATGTGTTTTCCATTTAAATCCTATTGGAGAATATCGGGTATCAACGGATATAAACGGTTCACATTTTGGAATACAAAACGTGGTATTTAAAAGAAAACAATGACTATATACAGATTCTAATTGTTATTGGTAGCGATATGAGAAGTTGTAAATTCATATTCTGTGTCAGTCAGTATTCCAAAGGTTAGGGTTATAATGTTTAACGCCACTTTGAACAATATTTCAGTTATATCGTGGCGGTCAGTTTTATTGACGGACGCAACCGTAATTCCCAGAGAAAATCACCGACCTGCCGCAAGTCACTAGTAAACTTTATCACACAATGTTGTACCGAGCACACCTCGTCTGAGCGGGATTCAAACTCATAACTTCAGTGGTGATAGGTACTGATTGCATAGGTAGTTGTAAATCCAACTACCATACGATCATGACCACGACGACCACCTGGAAAGGGGGTGGTGATGAATAGTGAGGAAAAAGATAATATACATATAATCACGTTTGCCTGCTCTATGAAAAAACGAAATATATCAAGTTAGATAACTCTTATTATATAAAATTATTGTATGAATTGTAGTTGTCTAATACCGTGGTTAAAAAACAGTTGGATAAATTTAGAAGAAAAACTGATATATATATATCCTTTCTTGACTCCTATTTTTGTTGGGCCCTTCCAGTCCTATTAGAACATGCAGTTTGCTCAATCGGCCCATAGTATATATTCCACACTTTGGTGGGCCGTAATTGTGATTGAGTTTGGGTATCATACAGTTTTCAAAAATATTTTTGACAAATAATATTTTGGACAGTTCAATTTGATGCATTTACCAATAATGTCTCATTTTCTTTTTTTATTTTTATTTCTAATTCAACATTTATTTAAATGAGTAGCCCGATTGTGTATTTATATTATTGTTATTGTACTTTCATTAATTTATATGTAGGATTTCAATTCTTTTATGTATGTAATTTCATATGTGCAATTTCTGGTTCTTTTGTCCCGTACATGGGCCGTCAAAAACCTTTTTTTGAAATTAAGACGCCATATTGGTTCTAAATATTATTTAAATAGACATTGATAAAGTCCCTCGGTGGGACGAACATTTTGTCATTCAACGAAGTGTTTAATTCTTTATCACTTTGTTTTGTGTACTTGGTGTTGTTTTACAAACCATTTTAGACGTTTATAAATTTTATTTTACTTGCATAGTATCGTTATACCGTAGCGATCCAACACCTCGTAAGATTGATCGTTGACTGGTTTTTCAGACGTTATATATATATATATATATATATTGAGGTCAAACAAAAATGGAAAAACATTTTTGTAAGTAATAGATCAAAATCTTGGGAAAGTCAGGAGTGGGTTGTACAAACCTCAATTAAATTTAAGTCTCAATTGGACCATAAGCATCAATTATCTGAATATTTAACCCGCTATAAGGTTATAGCTTATGAAATGTAGGAAAATTAAGGATTTGTTCTATTGGTCTTACATTATCACTCTCTGTAAAATTAAACAAAGAGGAGAATCATTTCCCGCTCGTACGATATCTGACGAACCAGCTGCCACAGCCTATAGTTATGAGTCGCTTAGCAGAAATATTCAATCTGTCAAATATTGATTATTGAAACCTGTAGATAGTTTTAACATTTTTAACATTTTTCAATTGACGTGAGCAACCTCTGACGTAATCTTCAACTTGTTGAAGGCGGTCAGTATTTAGAAGAAGTACAACAACCTCTGACATAATCTTCAACTTGTTGAAGGTGGTCAGTATTTAGTAGTACAACCTCTGACATAATCTTCAACTTGTTAAAGGCGGTCAATATTTAGTAGAAGTAGTACAACCTCTGACATAAGCATTAACTTGTTGAACGTGGTCAGTATGTAGAACAAGTAGAACAACCTCTGACTCATGCAGTATTTGGTAGAATAGACATATAATGTTCTTACCAGCTAAGTTATTCAGTTCAAATACATTTTATGTCCTTTCGTGTGTTCATTTTGCAATATTATAGTAACCAGAAATAGCTTCCTTAATCCAAGTGTCAGGTCACATATTATTAACATTTTTAAGTCAGCCGGTAAGATCAGGGATCGATCATTTCTATTTTTAAAATTTTACAACTCAACATGGTTCATTAAACATGTTATTTAAATTAGGTATGACTATTGATATAGTTTAAAACTGCTTAGCCTGACCCAGTTAAATACAGTCTATAAAGATATATTCAATATATGTTATTGAAGTCCTCAGACGACACCAGAAAAAAAAGGGGGGGTCAAATTTGCAGGGTGTAGTGAGGAGGGGATTGCCAATATATTAAGTGAATAAAAAGGAAGAAGAAGAAAAACAAAGAAACAATGTCATATCATTAGCATGTAATTTTGAAATAATTGTGGGGATAAGAATAATAAAACATTTACATATGACTATCATCTGAGATAAACTTTCAGATTTGTCTAGCTTCGACTAGTTTTTTTT
>MJUT01056368.1:11601-25880 GCA_002080005.1 Gigantidas platifrons
CTCGACCCATATCAGACCTCGACTGCGTCTCGGGCTGATATGGGTGTCTCAGGATGATACCCACGATGATATGGAAAAAGTCATGTATTAATCTCTATATAACGCATCCATTCAGACTGATATATTTGTGTATGTACTAATTTTGACTTTATGATTTCGGCGTTGTGATGTCCATTACGATTTCAGCATAAAAACTATGTTCAGTTCGCCTTTATCTCCAGTTGTTTGTAGGAGGGAGCATGTCTTGTATACGTTGTTTGTATTTATTTGTGTATAGTGGTGTCCAGCATATATTGTGTTGTGTTTTTGGTTTGTGTTTCTTTGTATATGTTGCCAGGTTCTCTGGACTGTCCAGTTTTGATTGCCCCTTAGGTATTCTCAAACGTTTGTTTTTCATAGAGTCTGACTCATTAAGATAATTATCCCCAATAATTAATACTGCATATGATCTTCTCTTGGTGCGCTCGTGTGAGAAATGACCTTGGTTTTCATTCATACCTGATGTCGCTTATACTAAATGATGCTTAAATTTAGTTCCAAATTAAGAAAAAATAACACCAAATATTATTTGGTAATATGGAATATTTGTTTCAATACAGAATATTATAGCTAGACTTAATTATGCATTATCTTTAGAATCATCATTCAAACTAATGTAATAAAAGGCATTGTATATTAATTAGGTGTTTATTCGACATGGCTAAAATCTGGTTGGCCATTTTTTATTGCTCTAATTATCAATAGTTTTAACAAAAAGAACAATGAATCTCCTGCTAGACCGGAATTCAACAAACACGAAACTCAGCGAACACTCCTACAAAAAAAGATAATAATTTTTAAATAAATGATTTTAGAGGGTCAGTGAAATTGTTGGTTCGTTGTTCGACATAGCCAGGCTTGACTTATTATAGGGTTTGTAACTTGATTGACACGAAGGGTGCCACTAGTGGAGCAGGAACTGCTTATCCTTCCGGCGCACATGAGTTCACCCCCGGTTTTTAGTGTTTTGAGTGTTACTCGATCTTTTGTTTTATATGTATGTTTTGTAAATCGTTGTTTGTCCGTTTGTACCTTTTCTTTTGGCCATTGTGTTGTCTGTTCTTCTTCGATATACGGATTCTGATTGCCCCTTTGGTATCTTCAAACTCTTCTTGACTTTATGTCAGTAATATTTCTTTAGAGAGTAATGTATATGGATGGTATGCCCGCTGCAATCACTGAAAACATTCATTTGTGATTTAACAATCATGATTAAAAATTTAAACAGATTCATGAACCAAAACTGTTTTTTCGTAGTTCAATTCACAAATTTATTCTTGATGGTGAATTATCTACCCTGGTGTATGGCAATAAGTCTGTTATATATTTATATATATGTGTGTGTGTGTTGATCGATCGATTGTAATTAATAACATCAGCAAGTGTATTTCAGAAACAGAGACACAAAATTATAGAAATTGCAAATGCAAAAGTAATAGTTCAGTTTTGAACAGAAGCATATCACAAAAATGCACAAAGAAAACACGAACAATAAAATATCACGTGATATACATGGGACAATTTAGACCGATACAATTCCTACCTAATGCTCTGTGTTTTTTCATTTGTATTTCACGTCTCTCGTCCCACGTGAAGTATTTCAGCAACAGCACCACTCCACTACTTATTGCAAATCATTAGCGGTATGCACAAAGACAGCATTTTAATATATAATATTACTTTAAACACCTGTTGAGAGATCTACATGTATACATTATAATAGGTAAAAACCATAACCCTCTGTGCTTATTTCTATTAACGTCTATCGTGTTACCTACGACATGTGTTTCTCAATAAAAAGACCTAAGAGTATGACGTGAACGGCATTGACCAATAAATTGATATAATTGAGTTGTAGAAGCTGCAATTTATTGAATGTTCTTGCACTGAGATGCTATTTTTAATATTATAGCACACAGATGGCATTTCGGTAAGTAGACTTACATTTACTTCTTCAATCTTGATTTAACGTCACAAAGTTAAAATATCAATTAAAGGGGGAATAAATATCAAAGGGAAATTTCGTCTGATAAAATTCCTACCTATGGCTCTGTGCTTCTTATCTATTTAATGTCTCTCGTGCACCTACCCTGTGTATTTCCACAACAGAATCACTCCACTACTTAGCATATACTCGATATATTTGATTTGCGAAAGCTGTAATATATTGAATGTTTTTACAGTAATATTTTATTTTTAACATTTCAGCGTCATCACAGGATTATTACAGTAAGTAGAACTATATATAGACGGAAAGATATGATATTTCATTTAATGGTGAAATGCGGATCGATAAAAACAACACCAGTTTGTAGCATAAAATCAAACACAGATAACAAAATATTGGGACCCTCAAACTTTAGACAAAGACGGCTAGAGAGTACATGAACTGATACAGGTAACATGTCTGTAACTCCTGGTTCATACATGACACCCATGGTATATAAGGACGGAATGTGTATGTAACCATGATAACAATTATAGATGTAGACATTTTCAAATGGTGTCTATTATACAGTAAAACCTCGTTTTTGAGAACTCAGACAAGTCGTTTCCATGGTTACATCGATTTAAGATAGATATCCTAATGTAGCAGGAATAGGTTATTTATAAGGTAACTCAGATTACTCAGATGTTTGGTTTGTTAGAGTTCGACTTAGTCAGGTTTGATTTGGTGTCATTAGTATTTCACTACAGAGTATAAATTGTTTTGTGTCGGTTACAATCACTGACCACGTTTCATTGTGATTGTACAATTATGATTGCAAAATTTAAACAGGTTCATCGACCAACACTTTATTTTATTGTTCAATTTAAGCACCTCAGATTAGTGAATTTGTATCTTCCGTATTTAACTTTGAAAATTTAATCTACCAAATTACAACCAAAGTGCATATGCTCCTAAATCATATATTAATTCAAGCACCTGTGGCGGGATCTACATGTATAAATTAGTATAGGTCAAAACCCTAACACTGTCTGTTTTTGCTTTATTAACGACTATCTGGCTTCTACGACATTAGTTTTCTCAATAATAAGACTTAGATTATGACGTGAACCACATTGAACAATAAAATGATATAATTGAGACGTAGACGCTTTAATGTATTGAATGGTCTTGCACTAAGATGTTATATATAATCTTCCTGATGTGTCGTGGCCTCCTAGTAAGTATGCTTACATTTACTTCTTCAATCTTAATTTAATGGCACAAAGTTAAAATCAATTAGAGGGGGAAATGTTATATAATTGTGTCATGGAAGTAGTCAAATATATCGAATGTTCTTGCACAGAGATGTTATGTTTAATACTCCAGGAGCTGAACTGTCTAGCGGTAGGTATGCTTACATTTTCTTCTTCAATCTTAATTTAATGGCACAAAGATCGACATAGTCAGGTTTTACTTTATGTCATTAATATTTCTTTACAGAGTGTAGATGTTTGTACGTCCGTTGCAATCATTTAACACGTTTCTTTGTGATTTAACAATCCTGATTATGAAATAATAAACAGGTTCATGAACAAACACTTTTTTCTTTGTTGGTTCTTTCAATTGAAGCAACTAAGATTAGTGAATTTATAACTTCAATATTTAATTTTGAGAATTTAAGTTCTCAAATTTTAACAAAAGGACACATGTTTACAAAGTAGATAGGTCAGGTGTTAAGTAACAATCTCATTAATATACAAGTAATATGAATAATTAATTATCTTGAAACAGAAAGAAGAGCATGTACACAGTAATATGGGACGAAGTCCCAACTATGTAGAAATAGCATTTTATTCTTATATACTAATGACTAAATTTTCATGCACCGGAAATGACATACCGGAAACAATACATGTACAGCTATAGTGGGTTTCTGCAAAAAAAATCGATGCAGTAAAATTGCTCTTGTAGGGGCACGAGTATCAAAGTACTAAAAACGACATATTGTATAAATAAAATCAAGAACGGGTACAAGGATGTAGAAAGAAAAATCAAGTTGCAGCTCTCGTGAGAAGTGGAACCTGTTCAAAATATCGCTAGATAGAGCGTGAAGTAGTCCTTGATTTACTACTTCCGGTTATGAACAATGTTCGGAAGCGGATACGAAAACTGTCCGGAGTTTGGTCCCCGATATATTGCATATGGTTTAAAAAAAATATTGGACTTCGTCCCAAGTTAGGTAACAGCTATTATCATATTAGTTAAATATGTTTATTTTTCATGAGTAAAATTTGTTCAACAAATACTTTATATGTCAATTATCTGGATATCCTTCAATCAAATTGCTCACAATTGGGTTTTTAATGCTATCTTTTGCGCATTTGGCAACAATCGACGAACAAGTTGTGAGTGTTCCGCCACTGTGCTCTCATCTTACCACCTATAGACGACATTTTTATGCAGAAATCTCTTATTCGCAACCTTTCGGTATTTTAGTTCGAATTCTAACACAAATACGCTGATCTGAAATTTTGTGATATTTCCTGTCACTATAAAGGGCGAATCGGATAGGGAAACCCGTTTTCGGATTTGATCAGATAAATAGTAAAACAAAAAAATCGACAACAAAAAATAAAAAAACGGGTCAGCATGGTTTTGAGGAGATCGATCGTGCAAACAAGCAATATTTTTATTTTGGCCCAAAGTAAGCGATTTTGTTTTGCATTGTAATGTATAAAATTAACAGTCTCCCAGTACCTATTAATTCACGACTAAAAACGAACGGTAGGAAACGGTAGCAGTTTGAAAAGGACAAAAAATGGGGCTGGGGTATGGGGGGCGGGGTCGGGTTAAACCAGCTAACGATATCCCAACCGACCTCATTGTATATTATTTCAAACATATTTTATTAGTGCATATAGAACGTAAATATTTAACAACAGAATCAAAATAAAGATATCAAATTTAGTGGTCACGAACCGTTTCTGGAATAACTTTAGTTCCCATTTTTCAACAAAACACCAGATTGTAAAAAATCACAAAAGTTGCAATAAAATTATCACCAATAGGTAATATACACAAATTATTAATTGTCAGAAACAAGAACATGTACATATACTGTGCAAAAATGAAACGCATAATGTTTTTTTTCAAAATTTTATTATCTGTACTTCAAATTTTTCAAGCAATGCTTTGGCATATTGAGCTAACATTTCACACCCGAATCTCATAAAGGATATTGAACAAACTTTTACCCAAAAAAAAAACCAGTCACATACGTATAATTGAGTCAATTTCCGGTGATATTATTGTCAGTATCTATTGTTATAGTCCAGTCAATCTATGATAAAAAATATCCGAACCTTGAACAAATTGAAACATAATTTCTAAGAGATGGCTTAGCAACTTTATTACATCCCCTTTAATAGAAACAAAGTCGCCATGGATATATTGAGGTTTAAGTATAATGCTTAGCCTTTAAAACTTGGTACAATTTTACCCTTTAAAGGGAGATGACTTCTTCAGTTCTGTCGTACAAATGTGTATATTAAAATAATATTAACATCTATTTAAAAACATATTTTCAGAAACAAATATGGTTTTATCTTAAATATCATACTTGATCAAAATTACCATATGATGATACACATTGCAACGTGCAGCTACCATGACATCAAGGAGAAACCGCTAATCTACGGTCATGCGTTTTCACCCTTAACATTTCATATTTTTATCATTTCCTCTTAATCGGCTTGGCCGTTTTTTGTTTTTAAAGTAACTCAGCTTATGTATGGGAAGTCCTTTATAAAGATTCCTCTTTTTGTTTGTGTGGTAGTCTTAATTTTACATAATTACTGATACTATTTATTCATGTTTTTAAGGTTCAGGATATTTTTGAAATTAAAGTTACAAAATAAAACTTCACATGTTGTATATACAGTAAACTAAATTACATGGTTCATTACACCTACATTTTGGAGGGAAAATACAGACTTTCCATTGATAGATTGTTTGTCCACACACCTGTGATAGATCACAATAAAGACACAGGCAGACATATTGGTTGACTCAAACATTTGTCAACTTGGAACTAATTTTGACTACATGTACTAATATTCTGTTTGTATTCTAAAGGTCAGTCATCTTTCTGTTTTCTTATTTTCCATTTCTAATTTTTACTTTAATATGAAATTGTGAGAATGCACATATTGAGATTGAAGTATGAATCTGAGAATAAATGTTTTATAATTTCATTTAAAATTAGAATGAGAGTAATATTATCATGGTTATCCTTTTATATTTTTACAAGTGTTGAATTTCTGTCAACTTTGATATACAATTGATATATATCTGATTAATTTATTCAAGATGATACTTAATTAATATGTTCTTTAGTAATTTTGACTTATCACTGCCCATTTATATTATTCAGGAATTTATGATGCAGAGTAGATTTACAGATATCCTAGAGTGATCAATCAGCTGGTATCCTTGTAACATATATAGGATAAGCTTTGTACTTGTTTGTTTATTTATTTAATTGTTTATTTGTTTGCATGTTTGCATGTTTATATGCTTGTGTATTAAGCTAATTGTGTCTACTGGGTGTATTATGGGTTTATGTCATTTTTATTTGTGTCATATATTCTCTCGCACAGATATGATTTTGATTTTTTGGTGTTTAACGCCACTTTCAACAATATTCAGCTATATCATGGCGACCAGTTTTAGTGGTGGAGGAAGCCGGAGTACCCGGAGAGAACCACCGACCATGGGCAAGCAACTGGTAAACTTTATCACTTGCGGTTGCGAGTCGAGTGCACCCTTTTTTGTAATTTACAAAGCCGGGCGCGAACCCACGCCGTATTGGTGATAGGCTTGTATGAGTTGTTAGATCCAGCGACCTAACTCATTGAGCCACCCGGGCCGGCACAGATATGATTGATTTTTGGTGTTTAACGCCACTTTCAACAATATTTCAGCTATATCATGGCGACCAGTTTTAGTGGTGGAGGAAGCCGGAGTACCCGGAGAGAACCACCGACCATGGGCAAGCAACTGGTAAACTCGTACAGATATGTATTTTTTTTAGTGTATAAACTATGCTGAAACTAATTCCGAGGTGAGGTGACCCAATTGTATTGAAGCTGCAATTATTTTGTTATCTATCAAAGACAGAATTATTTACTTTATTATATGCTTATTAGAAGAGTAAGCTATATTGTGGTATTTTTCTTATAGAAGATAATTTGTAGAAAAGTGTTTTATGTTATATTTATTTGACAAATCATAGATAATTATCTCCCTTTGATTGTATATTGTCTTATGTAATCTGTCTTGCAGTTTACATGTATTTATGTTTATTATTTGTATAGTTGTAGGGTTACTGTTATTATTACTATAATATTCCAAATACAAGAATCGAACTCAAAGTTGGACTTATTATCACATTTAAACCCTGCTACATTTGTCTCCGACACTACAAAATTAGTGAACTCAAAGTTGGACTTATTATCACATTTAAGCCCTGCTACATTTGTCTCCGACACTACAACATTAGTGAACTCAAAGTTGGACTTATTATCACATTTAAACCCTGCTACATTTGTCTCCGACACCACAACATTAGTGAACTCAAAGTTGGACTTATTATCACATTTAAACCCTGCTACATTTGTCTCCCACACTACAACAATAGTGAACTCAAAGTTGGACTTATTATCACATTTACGCCCTGCTACATTTGTCTCCGACACTACAACATTAGTGAACTCAAAGTTGGGCTTATTATCAGATTTAAACCCTGCTATATTTGTCTCCGACACTACAACATTAGTGAACTAAAAGTTGGACTTATTATCACATTTACGCCCTGCTACATTTGTCTCCAACACTACAACATTAGTGAACTCAAATGTTAGTACTTAGTGCACGAATAACTATGTGAGCGATTCAGGCTCAAATGTTAGTACTCAGTGCACGAATAACTATGTGAGCGATTCAGGCTCAAATGAACCTCAAGTTGTCATTGAACTTATTTGTCTGACAGCATCACACGAACTGTTAAGATAAAAGTTGTATTTAACTTGGTTATTTTTTTTACTAAAATCCCATGAAATCAATAAGCAATGGTTCATATTAACTGTAGATATCATATACTGTACAGCTTTCACCAGTTGTCACTTTCAGTTATACCAATGACCAATAGTTGGTCCACATAATAGGTCAATATAAAACAGTTTGTTGTGTTTTTTTGTTGATACTTGGTTGAGATATAAAACAAATTAGATAGGATTTCAGCAACTCGTGTTTTACTATATTAATATATAATGCAGGGGCATAGGAGCTGGGACGGGGGTGTTCAATGGTAGCACTTTAAATTTTGGTATAAATTGAGTTTAAGTGGAATTGTGTGCATGGAATTGGTAAAAATGTGCAGTCAACTAAGATGTTTTTCGATAGTTTTGATTCCAAAGGACCCATTTTTGTGTGATAATTTTTGAAAATTTCACGCTTTTCACTCATGGTTTGAAGATGTCGCCACACACTTTTAAACTTGCCACCCACCCCCCCGGTCCACTTCTGAAGCTTGTTTCCTCTCTTGCCTTCCTCCTTTAAGCTTGTGTTCTCCCCTACACTTTCCAGTCCACTCTTACGACTCTCTAGTCCGCAAGTACAGAAACGTTACGATTACGTTACAAAAAGAACAATAACATCCAATAAAAATCCGTTTTTGTTTTCAAATCTGGGATAAAATCGTTATCTACGTGTCTATCCGTGGGCATTGTGATTGTACCACACTTCAGCATCACTGTGCAGCCTTCGGCTTCGCCTCAGGCTATACATAAGTGCTTCAGGCTGGTACAATTTCAATTTCCACAGGTAGTCACGTAGATAACTTATAATATCCTTGATGGACATGACATGATAAAGCATGATGACACATCGAAGGAAGATAGCAATCCGAATGGAAAACACAAAGTAAAACATAGAACACGACGGATAAAAGAACACATCACAGTTGGACATGACTATGTAAAACATAGGACACATCGCATGAGGGAAACCGATCCGATTGCACAAGAGAAAATGAAACCAAGGGCCTGTAACATGAAAGAACACCTCACAGGTGTACACGACAATATAAAGCATATGACAAATCGGATGAAAGAAAGCATTCCGAATCGACAAGACAAAATAAAACATAGCTCACACAGGATAAAATGAAACACTTTCCGTGTGGACATTACATCATAAAGCATATGCTACATCGAATGAAGAAGAAAATCAGAATGGACAAGGCAAATACAATAATTGTGGACACATATGATAAAAGAAAACATCACAAGTGGACATGACAATAAAAAGCATATGACACATCGGATGGTAGAACTCAATCCGACTGGACAAGACAAAGTAAAACTAGGACACATATAATTAAAGAAGACATCGCAGGTGGACATGAAATATTAATGTATATGACATTATGGATGAACAAATATAATCATAATAGATAAGACAATATAAAACATAAGACACATAGATAAAAGAACATATCAAAGGTGGACATGACAATACAAAGCTCATGACACATCGGATGAGGAAATCAATTGTATGTGTCCTATATTTAGTTTGTTTGTCCATTCGGATTGCGGTCTACCATCCGATGTGTCATATGTTTTTTTATTAGTATTGTCCTTTTGGACTGTTCTCTTCCATCGGAGGTGTCCTAAGCTTTATATTGTTATATCCACCCAGGATGTGTGTTTGCTTATCCTATGTGTCCTATGTTTTATTTTGCATTGTCCATTCGGATTGCTTTTCCCCATCCGGTGTATCATATATTTTACATTGCCATGTCCACTAGGAATGTGCTCTTTTATCCTATGTGTTCTAAGTTTTATTTTGACTTGTCCATTTGGAATGCATTCCACCATCCGATGTAGAATATACTTTATGTTTATATCCACTGGGAATGTGATCTATTATCCTCCGTGTTCTATGTTTACCTTGTGTTGTTCATTCGGATAGCTTTCTTCAACCAATGTGTCATATGATTTATACTATCATATCCACCCGGGAAGTGTTTTTGTTTATCCTATGTGTCCTATGCATTATTTTGTATTGTCCATTCGACTTGCTTTTCCCCATCCGATGTGTCATATGTTTTATATTGTCATGTCCACCACTGATTTGTTCTTTTTTGTATGTGTCCTACGTTTTACTTTGACGTGTCCATTCGGATGTCGTTCCCTCATCCGATGTGTCATATGCTTTATATCATCATGTCCAAATGTGATGTGTTCTTTTATCATATGTGTCTTATGTGTTATTTTGTCTTGTCCATTAGAATGTCCATCTTTGATTTGTTCTTTTATCATATGTGTCTTATGCGTTATTTTGTTTTGTCCATTAGGATGTCCATCTTTGATTTGCTCTTTTATCATATGTGTCTTAAGTGTTATTTTGTCTTGTCCATTAGGATGTCCATCTCTGATTTGTTCTTTTATCATATATGTCTTATGTGTTATTTTGTCTTGTCCATTAGAATGTCCATCTTTGATTTGCTCTTTTATCATATGTGTCTTATGTGTTATTTTGTCTTGTCCATTCGAATTGCTTTCTTCGTCCCATGTTTTATATCCTTTATAGTGTCATGTCTAACTAAGGTATGTTCTTTTTCCATATAATATGTTTTCAGGTTGTTCTGTTCATCCCCTGATATGGAGAGTTCTTTCAACCAGACGGACAAAATGAACAATTACAAATAGTTTAAAATCAGCTCTTGTGATACGCTACGCCTCATCCCAAACTTCGTAACATCTGTCAATTCCAATTAGAGGTCATGACCAGATGAATTCACGATGATCCAGTGAAAAAGCAACTGGCAAAATATGATCAACCCCTTTCCCGTTATTTTATTATCACATCACAGATTTCTCTGATTGGTTGAGCTGACAAATAAGTATTCATATACGAAAGTGCACCTGTATATAACCTCTAATCGGTATGATGGCATAGACCATAGCGTATTATAATTCCAACAAAAGCGATGTTCCTTTTCTTAAATTAGTGTCTAAGTGTAATGTTAGATGGTCTCTCACGTTCATTTACATCAATATCATTTCTTCTGCAAGCCGTTCCGTTACCTACAACTGTGTCTAAGTGTAATGTTCTATAGTGTCGCATGTTCATTTACATCCATATCCTTTCTTACTACAAGCTATTCCGTTACTTGAATGTGTGTCTAAGTGCAATGTTCGATATTGTCTCATGTTCATTTACATCTGTATCATTTCTTACAAAAAATATATAGCTGTTCCTTTACTTTAATTTGTGCCTAAGTGTAATGTTCGATAGTGCCTTGTGTTCATTTACATCCATATCCTTTATTACTACAGGCTGTTCCTTAACTTCAATGTGTATCCCAGTTTAATGGTAGATAGTCTCTTATGTTTATTTACATCCGTATCCTTTCTTACTACAAGTTGTTGCTTTACTTTAATTTATGTCTAAATGTAATGTTTGGTAATCCCTCATGTTCATTAGCAGCCATTTCATGTCTTTCTAAATATAGTGCCCATATTGGGCGTCTTTTCAGAAAACAAATATATGATTTGTAGATCTTTTATTGATCGCTAATTTGAATCTGACAATTTAAATATACTTTAGGACTGCATAACAAATCTGAGCGAAATCAAATGAAAATTACATTTTATGAATTATTTTACTGCAATTATTAGCTTCAAATGAACATATTGTATAAATAATATATAGATAATTTTATTATTATATCAATTACATTAATGTTTTGCTATGTAACCAATATAATAAAAGACAAACAACAGCTTCAATCAAAACCAATGTTGTTTTATTAGTTCGGAGATTTTTAGTTTGTCCGTCAATGATTCAAAATGTTTAATGCAACATAAACAGTTTCTACAGCTTAATAACATTTTATTTCTTTATAAGGATTGCTGAAGAACCATATAATATAATCTGCAGTAATAACATGTGTTGCTTGCCATTGTATCCATTACTTTTCACAAATGTTCCGACGACAACACGAACACGATACCTTTTTAATAAAACTGAAATTCCCCGTTGGTTGAGCTGACAAATAAGTATTCATATACGAAAGTGCACCTGTATATAACCTCTAATCGGTAAGATGGCATAGACCATAGCGTATTATAATTCCAAAAAAAGCGATGTTCCTTTTCTTAAATTTGTGTCTAAGTGTAATGTTAGATGGTCTCTCACGTTAATTTACATCAGTATCATTTCTGACTACAAACCGTTCATTTACCTACATTTGTGTCTAAATGTAATGTTCTATAGTGTCTCATGTTCATTTACATTAATATCCTTTCTTACTAATAGCTGTTCCTTTACCTTAATCTGTGCCTAAGTGTATTGATCGATCGTGTCTTGTGTTCATTTACATCCAAATCCTTTATTACTAAAAGCTGTTCTTTGACTTTCATGTGTATTCCAGTGTAATGTTAGATAGTTTCTTATGTTCATTTACATCCATGTCCTTTCTTACTACACGTTGTTCATGTACTTTAATTTCTGTCTAAGTGTAATGTTCGGTAATCCTTTATGTTCATTAACATCCATTTCATTTCTTACTAAATATAGTGCCCATATTGGGCGTCATTTCAGAAAGCAAATATATGGTTTGCATATCTTTTATTGATCGCTAATTTGAATCTGACAATTTAAATATACTTTATGACTGTACAACAAATCTGAGCGAAGTCAAATGAAAAATATTATTTAATGATTTATTTCACTCAAATTATTAGCTTTAAATGAACATATTGTATAAATAATATATAGATAATTTTATTATTATATCAATTAAATTAATGTTTTGCTATGTAACCAATATAGTAAAAGACAAACAACAATTTCTATCAAAACCAATTTTATTTTGTTAGTTCGGAGATTTTTAGTTTGTCCGTCAATGACTTAAAATATTGAATGCAACATAAACAGCTTCTACAGCTTAATAACATACTATTTTTATAAGGATTGCTGAGGGACCATATAATATAATCTGCAGTAATAACATGTGTTGCTTGCCATTATATCCGTTACTTTTCACAAATGTTCCAACGACAACACGAGCACGATACCCTTTTAATAAAACTGAAATTCCCCCTCATTTTACATTAATTTCATAACAATGTTAATATATTTTTTGCATATCAATTGTTATATTATAATTGGTATAGGGGATAGAAACAGAGAGAACAAACTTTCTTCTTAATTATGTTTTATTGAATCATACTACCATTTAACTTTGGCAAAATATCTGCAGATCGTACGACAAAGATTAATCATTTAGGAAATACATTATGGATATATTTATTGTAAGATATATTACGGAATATGGGTTGCTGATCTTGCATGGGATGGTTAAAAGGCTATTCTATGCAATACAATTTTAAGGAGGTGATATTGATTGGGGTTCTGTTTGCGGATTAAGAAGAGGTGTTAGAGAAGCGTGTGCACATAATGAGCTTGATACAATCGTTGATAGTTTATACAGGAGGATTAGGAGGAGGTGGTGCTGGAGGCACAGGATTCAAAATGGCTACAGGTTTCTCTGTCTTTATCCATTCAAATCTACTATAATTTCCTGTAAGAAAAACAAAATTATACCATCATATTTACCATTAATATAGTCTGCAAATAATAAAGAAACGCATAGATCCGATTCATTTTTAATATCAAGTTGACAATAAATAAATGCATATTAAATAATTAAATATTTAAACAATGAGTATATGTGTATCTAAAATACAAAATGTCGGTACGAGCTATCTGGCAATTCATCAAGTGTATTTGTGAAGACCTGCAAAATTAAGGTTGCAGTTATCACGCTGAAACATCTGCTCATGCAGTACAAACCTTGTGTATGAAAGAGGGAATTATCATTGCTACGGTGAAATACCGCTATGCTAAGATAGGACCCGGCTGCACGAAACGTCATCGGCCTTCATTAGGCTGGACAATATCAAACTGAAGTCGCCCGACAATTCAACGTTCACCAGAGCACAATTTCACGCCTTTGGTGGACATTAAATCAAACTGGATCGGCTCAAGAGCGCTCTAGATGTGGTAGGCCACATATCACTACTCTATCACAATATCAGTATATACGGGTATTCTATTTACGTAATCGAACTGTCACCTCTTCAGCCACTGCTGTTGATATACCATGTTTACGTATAATTTCCGACAGAGGAAGATGTCTCAGCAGGAGAAGCCCCGACCCCATACAGCAAGGGTAACAGTA
>MJUT01056370.1:0-25974 GCA_002080005.1 Gigantidas platifrons
GTGCTACCACATGTCATTAAAATATCGTAAAATGTCTATTTGGAAAAACACAAAATCTAACTCGTGAATCGTGATTGAATTTTGATGCGTAAAATTTACGTTTTTAGAACTCAGAAATCAGATGATTTAAATTAAATAGCATGTGTCGCATTTAAAGATTATTTGACATAAATTAAGGCATTTATTAGGAATTGTACCTCCTTTTATTTTAAGTGTGGTTTCCGCTCAAAGTCAAACTACTTAAGAGTCATTGGGATGAAGAAAACGAGGTACGCTCAAAGTCAAACTACTTAAGAATCATTGGGATGAAGAAAACGAGGTACGCTCAAAGTCAAACTACTTAAGAATCATTGGGATGAGGAAAACGAGGTACGCTCAAAGCCAAACGATTCAAAAGTTATTGGAATGAAGAAAACGAGATACGCTCAAAGCGAAATAATTCAAAAGTCATTGGAATGAAGAAAACGGGATATGCTCAAAGCCAAATAATTTAAAAGTCATTGGGATGAAGAAAACGAGGTACGATCAAAGCCAAATAATTTAAAAGTCATTGGGATGAAGAAAACGAGGTACTCTCAAAGCCAAACGATTTAAGAGTCATTGGGATGAAGAAAACGAGGTACTCTTAAAGCCAAACGATTTAAGAATCATTGGAATTAATAAAACAAAAGGACCTAAACAGAATAGATAAAATCGGTTAATGTGATCTATGCTTGAGGAAGGAGAACCCAAATAAAATAGCCATATTAAAGATGTAAATTTAAATCACGAGACAGCTACACATGTATATGGTATACCTTTAAGGTTCTAGGAGGGCAACGTGCACTAAATTTTTTTTCTGAACAAATGCGATGTGATAACTTCTCATAGGAAGTAAAATAGTTTAAATGTTAATGCCCAGTTGTCCATATAACCATACTTATTATTTAGTAAAAATTACTAATAATTAGAAATGATCTTAGAGTTATGGTGTTTAACAATATTTCAGTTTTATCTGAAACTGGAGTACTCTGAGAAAACCAACGACCTGTCGAAAGTCACTGACAAACATTATCACATAATGTTGTATAGAATACACCTCGACATGAGCGGGATTCGAACTCACAACTTTAGCGGTGATATGCACTGATTGCACATATAGTTGTATATCCAACTACAACACGATCACGACCACGACAGTCCCATTAGAAAAATAGGATCATCGCATGTTTATATGACAGCCATGAGTTACATTTTAAACTATACTACATCCACAAGCAAGTACCTATTTGAACGGATTTCCTACATAGTCCATGAAAGCATTTTTTTTCATATAAAATATGGACATACTTGATCAAAGAAAACTCAAATAACAATATCTTTTTTTATACATATAGAAGGGAGATAATTCTTATAGATTAACAGAATTAGCCTGGGACTGTTATATAGACCTGTGAATAAATGTTCCCTATACTAGCTTTCCACGAGCTTTTCGGTTGATTTTATATAATGCTTTTAAAAAAAATCACCACAACTCACTATTCAATGTGAGTATGGTATTATCCATAGGTTTAACTCTTTTACTCCGAATATATTATGATGCATTTTCTGTATTTTTCTTTTCTTTTAGTTTTGAATTTTAGATTGTTCGTGTTTTCATTTTATTTGTATCTCAAAGCATAAATTGAAATTCACGGATAAAATTAAACAGGGGTCCAGTAGCCCAAGACCCTTAACATTTGGCCTGTACCCCGGAATATTTTTAGACAGTAAACCAACTGCCTACTGAAAGTTTGAATATTTCATGTAGAATGTCAGTTGTTGATCCCTAATATTTTTTGCCGAGCAGACTAAAATTTGTATTTTAGGGATCCCAGCTGGCAAATGCAACAACAGTGCATTTCGTCCTTGAAATTTATTTTTTAGACATTTACATTGCAGACAGATAAAACTTTTGGATACATAAATATAATACACATAACATCATTTCAAAACAAATAAATTCTCGAAAAACTCGGAAATTTTGCTTGCTTTTTACCGGGTTTTTGGACGAAAAATATAGTTATTAGATAGCTGAATTGTACTCCTTATAAATTATTTCAGACAGCTCGACTAATACTCACCCATGTTACTGCAGTTGTGCTTTTCTAAACAGTTGATTATGAACATTTGTATTTCACTATCAATTTTTTCAACGCCGGTAAACTTCTCGAAATTTGTTAAAAAACAAACAAACCAAAAAAGATAAATATTGCATAGATTGTAACATTACTGGTAATGTCCCTTGGTCTGTTAATACTCACCAAGAGAACAGATCTAGGAAAAAGTTATATTTTAAAGGAACATTATCTACCAAAATCGTAAATGTTTGTTACCCATAAAAAACTATCAGATATGATTGATGCCTTAATAAAATGTGTTTCTGCAACTTATAAATGCTATGAAATGTACACGCATAGGAGAAAAAAGGTGTAACTGCTCGTGTTTTGAGATCGATCAAGAAATGGACGCCATCTTATTAATTATCGGCATTGCTTATGGTGTTTTCCGAATCGTCATTAAATCAGTACAACAATGCACTTATTTCTTATTTTCTGTGAATCTGCTTTTAGTCGGTGTTAATTACGGACAAAGAACCAGGCAAGCTTACAGTTAATAAGCGACAAAATACAAATTATTCGTTTTTACCTGTATCGATGGTAATTGTCGTTCTCAAAAGGCGAAAAGTGGTACGATATTGTGTTTAATGTGAAATATTTACATTTATTTCATCATTTTAAAGCTATTTACCAATTTCCAAAACATATAATTATTTTGGTCAAAATCGTAGCTAATGCCTCTCTAAGTATTTCTAGTTAAACATGGAAGAAAAGAGTACACTCACGTGATAAAAATGACTGAAAAACAAATCAAGCAATTCATGCAAACACTCGGGGGTGTAGAACCCATTGTTAAAATTGAAGCGTAAACAATGAAAATATGGCGACGTTCACCGAGGTAGTTAAATATCAGACCAGTCAATAAAATGCACATGATAAACAAAATAAACACTATACGTCTAGTGATTCAATGAAGCTCCAAATTTTGGTAGACCAATATGTTTGCTTTCAACAAACCAGCTAGAACCCAACGGATCATCAACGTAGACATATATAAAGCGGTAGGTCCCAAGGTATCAGTCGAATGCATAAAGGGGATACAGCACATTAGAGATACGTGGAGGGTAATAGTGAAGATAGAATATCATTAATTGTGGAAGTCTTAAATATGCGTGGCATGTGGATACCCCTACACACACACAATTCCCAAAGAATCCAACCTGATACCATCCGAATAAAGGAAAACAACATAATCCTTCTTTCCGCTGATGACAGCCAAGCTCACCGTGCATTTACTTTAGAAGGATGTAGTATTGAATGTATGACAGTATTAAAATAAGAACTTGTTATTAGTAAACCACTCCCACTCCCACATCCAACGAATCTCCAAATAGGAGAATAATGGGGGAGCACATTCGTACGGACCAGATAGAAAAGGTCAATCAAAACATGGAATCTCTATTTCTTAGGCAGTTATAGTTGGTAATATTCACGAGATATATTATATACTGAGCTTGGTACTGTTGGACTACCTGTTTTTCCAGTATTGTTGTAAATGCTGTTTTAGTGACAACGGGAACCTTTGAACGTAATGGAAGCGAGAGGTTGGCGCCGTAAAATCTGATTCAATCCACCATTTCTTTAGAAATGCCTGTACCAAGTCAGGACTATAGCGGTTTTCCAGTTTCCCGGTTGTTCACTGAATTTGTCTGTTTATTGATTTATGAGTTTTGAATTTCCCTTTGGAAGATTGCTCTGTGTTCGATTATTTTGTTATTACCCTTATTTACATAAATGGTAATATTAAACTGTATCAAACCTTCACTTGCATCACTTTTCGGATTCATTTTGTCGACATTCTTTACAGGAATCCTCATCATGCTCATCAGAGCTGTGGTGTTTAAAGCCACTTTCAACATTATTATTATATAATATCGTGGCGTCAGCTTTATCTGTGAATGAAACCAGAGTAACCTGCAAAAACCACCAACATGACAAATGTTTTAACATAATTTTGTATCAAGTGTACCTTGTCATAAACGGATTCGAATTCACAGCATTAGTAGTGATAGTTACTAATTACATAGGTAATTGTAAATCCAACTACCACACGATCACGACCACGACGGCCCTTAAAGTGATATAAACATATTAAAACAGCACATTAGATAATAGCTGTATATATTTTGCAAAGCAATCATACAGGGACCTACCTTCTTGCTTTATCGTTGAGACTATGTTACCAATGCCAAAGATAAACACAGTGTATGTAACAAATACATCAATAATAACGGTCACAAATTTATTGAAGGAATTATATTTAATTGTTCAAAATCACAGAAAGAGCAGAACATACCACTCAGGAATGGAGAGTCGCCAAGAAATAGGACATCTGAAGTAATCAATCACATTTCACCGAGAGGAGAGGTTTGGGCCCATAGAACTAGTTTAACCCACCCACTTTTGATTAAAGTGTATGTACCAAGCCAGTTGCATGAGAGTCAGCTGTTATGTATATGTGTTTTAGGGTATCAATTTTGCACCTGTTTCTACGATTCATCGATTAGATGTGGGAACTATTCTGACGGGGTGGTACTTTTTTTTTATTGTGACATGTATAACATTTAAATCTACATTGCGTCATTTTATCATCTTTTAACCGATCGAATATGTTCATATCCATGGTGTAAAAACTAGGAAAAAGGCGAGTTGTGTCGGATGTTTTTGTTGAAGCGTATGTCTTGTGAACATTAGACAAATATAATACACGAAACAGGCTTGTAACGTTGTATGGCGTGGTCTTTTTGAGTTCAGTTAAGATGAGAGGTGATTGTTCGTTTTGTTGATATTGGCAGAATTGATGATCATGACTGTTTAAACTTTCTTTTCATATGATTCTATAATTTGTCAATCCTGTTTGGTTATAGGTACATGTATATAATATGTGAATTCTGAAAGATTTCGGCGTAATTTATCGTATGTTACATTTAGTGATAAATTTTACATAAACTGTAGTAATAATTTGTATCTAACCTTCCTCTGTTTTATGCTTTGTCTTCGTCATATCGACATTATCGTCAGGAATTTTCAGCGCACTATCTTCAGGTGTTTTCAGCGCACTATCTTCATGAGTTTTCAGCGCACTATCTTCAGGTGTTTTCAGTGTATTTTCTTCAGGAGTGTTCAGCGCACTATCTTCAGGTGTTTTCAGCGCACTATTTTCATGAGTTTTCAGCGCACTATCTTCAGGTGTTTTCAGTGCATTTTCTTCAGGAGTTTTCAACGCACTATCTTCAGGTGTTTTCAGAACACTTTCGTCAGGATTTTTCAGGACACTTTCTTTAGGAGTTTGCAGTACACTTTCTTCAGGAGTTTGCAGAACACTTTCTTCAGGAGTTTGCAGAACACTTTCTTCAGGAATTTTTAGAACACTTTCTTCAGGAGTTTTCAGAACACTTTCTCCAAGAGTTTTTAGAACACTTTTTTCAGGAGTTTGCAGAACACTTTCTTGAAGAGTTTTCAGCGCACTATCTTCAGGAGTTTTCAGAAAACTTTCGTCAGGAGTTTTCAGTGCAATACCTTCAGGTGTTTTCAGTGCATTTTCTTCAGGAGTTTTCAGAACATTATCTTTGGGAGTTTTCAGAACATTTTCTTCCGGAGTTTTCAGTGCACTTTCTACAGGAGTTTTCAGCGCACTTTCTTCAGGAGTTTTCAGAACACTTTCATCAGGAGTTTTCAGAACACTTTCTTCGGGAGATTGCAGAACACTTTCATTAGGAATTTTCAGAACATTTTTGTCAGGGGTTTTGAGCTCACTATCTTGAGGAGTTTTCAGCACAATTTCTTCAGGAGTTTGCAGAACCCTTTTGTCAGGAGTTTTCAGCACACGTTCTTTAAGAGATTTCAGCACACTTTCTTCAGGAGTTTTCAGAACACTTAGTTCAGGAGTTTGCAGAACACTTTCTTCAGGAGTTCTCAGATCACTTTGTTCAGGAGTTCTCAGCACACTTGATTCAGGAGTTTTCAGTGCACTATCTTCAGGAGTTTTCAGCACACTTTCTTCAAGAGTTTTCAGCGCACTATCTTCAGGAGTTTGCAGAACACTTTCTTCGGGAGTTTTTAGAACACTTTCTTCAGCAGTTTTCAGCGCACTATCTTCAGGAGTTTGCAGAACACTTTCTTCAGGGGTTTGCAGCACACTTTCTTCAGGAGTTTGCAGAACACTTTCTTCAGGAATTTTCAGAACACTTTCTTCAGGAGTGTTCAGAACACTTTCTTCAAGAGTTTGCAGAACACTTTCTTCAGGAATTTTCAGAACACTTTCTTCAGCAGTTTTCAGGACACTTTCTTTAGGAGTTTGCAGAACACTTTCTTGAAGAGTTTTCAGCGCACTATCTTCAGGATTTTTCAGAAAACTTTCGTCAGGAGTTTTTAGTGCACTACGTTCAGGTGTTTTCAGTGCACTTTCTTCAGGAGTTTTCAGAACATTATCTTCGGGAGTTTTCAGAACACTTTCTTCAGGAGTATGCAGCACACTTTCTTCAGGAGATTTCAGCACACTTTCTACAGGAGTTTTCAAAACTTTTTCTTGAGGAGTTTGTAGAATACTTTCTTCAGGAGTTATCAGAACACTTTCTTCAGGAGTGTTCAGAACACTTTCTTCAGGAGTTTTCAGTGCACTACCTTCAGGTGTTTTCTGTGCACTTTTTTCAGGAGTTTTCAAAACACTTTCTTCAAGAGTTTGCAGAACACTTTCTTCAGGAATTTTCAGAACACTTTCTTCAGCAGTTTTCAGGACACTTTCTTCAGGAGTTTTCAGCGCACTTTCTTCAGGAGTTTTCAGAACACTTTCATCAGGAGTTTTCAGAACACGTTCTTTAAGAGATTTCAGCACACTTTCTTCAGGAGTTTTCAGAACACTTGCTTCAGGAGTTTGCAGAACACTTTCTTCAGGAGTTTTCAGCACAGTTTCTTCATGAGTTCTCAGAGCACTTTGTTCAGGAGTTCTCAACACACTTGATTGAGGAGTTTTCAGCACATGTTCTTCGGGAGTTTTCAGAACGCTTTCTTCAGGAGTTTTCACTGCACTTTCTTCAGGAATTTCCAGCACACTTTCTTCGGGAGTTTGCAGAACACTTGCTTTAGGAGTTCTCATTGCACTTTCTTCAGGAGTTTTCAGTGCACTACCTTCAGGCGTTTTCAGCACGTTTTTTTCAGGAGTTCTCAGCACGCTGTTTTAAGGAGTTCTCAGCACACTTTCTTCAGTTCTCAGCACGCTTTCTTCAGGATTTCTCAGCACACTTTTTTCAGGAGTTCTCAGCACACTTTCTTCAGTTCTCAGCACGTTTTTTTCAGGAGTTCTCAGCACACTTTTTTCAGGAGTTCTCGGCATACTTTCTTCAGGAGTTCTCAGCACACTTTCTTCAGGAGTTCTCAGCACACTTTCTTCAGGAGTTCTCAGCACACTTGATTCAGGAGTTCTCAGAACACTTGATTCAGAAGTTCTCAGCACACTTTCTTCAGGAGTTCTCAGCACAATTTCTTCGTGAGTTCTCAGCACACTTTCTTCAGGAGTTCTCAGCACAATTTCTTCAGGAGTTCTCAGCACACTTGATTCAGGAGTTCTCAGCACACTTTCTTCAGGAGTTCTCAGCACACTTGATTCCGGACCGCTCAGAACACTTGCTTCCGGAGTTTTCAACACACTTGCAATAATATTGTCGCCTGTCAAATAAAGATTAACATATAAATACAACTCTGTGGGATGAATCAAATACACACCTCCCTCAGAGTACGTCACAATTTGTCGTACGCACTTCCCGGTTCTTTCTGCATTCATGACTTGTTGTAGGGTGTGTAGCTAGAGTAATAAGACGGGTGCTACTAGTGGAGCAGGAATTGCTTACCCTTCCGGAGTTCATCCTTGATTTTAGTGGAGTTCGTGTTCCTCTGTTTTTCTGTGTAGAATTTTTTGTAGTTCGCTGTTTGTCCTTTTTCTTTTGACCATTGTGTTTTCTTTCTTTGTTCGAATTTACGGTTTCTGAATACCCCATATGGTACCTTCAAACTATTGTAAATTAGTACGTGTTCGGGATCTGCACTCCTTGCACGTTAAAATTAACAGCGGATACATATGAACAGTGGCATTTTTGTAAATGGTCACTGTATTGTGAATATACGTTTTCCAATTTGTAGGTAGTGTGTGATTGTTGTTTAATGTAAACTCAGCAATTTGTCGGCCATATCATGGCGAGCACAAGTTAATTTTCAGTGACATGGTAATGAGGTTCGCTTTGTATTAGGGCATATGCTTAACTGGATTGTTATAGTCCACCCGGACACATTAACCCGATTACGAGCCAACCATTCTTTCCTCTACTTCTTAATGCTGTGTCCTTAGCGGAGTAACATTTAATGCGAATTTTATACTCTTATAGGGCTCACCTCGAGTTCGGGAGATCATGACTTCCAGTACCGGTCGTGTCAAACCAAAGACAATGCAATGGATGCAGTCAAACCTGCTTTAGTGACCACCTCCATTAAGCAAAACCTTGTACTATGTGACCTTGCCTTTTATTACCTTTTAAATCTCTATTAAGCGACCACCTGTCTTATGTGACCCTATTTCACTGTTCCCTTGGAAGGCCACATAAGACAAGTTCGACTGTATATGTGTTGCTTTTCCGCTAAGCGCGCAGCATTAAGACAACGATTGGTTGGCTTGGAATAATGATAACGGGTCCGATTCTAGCGACATGTCTATTATTGAACTGTTGTTCAGCGAGCTCACCAAATACATATTGATTTTAATAAACAAGCATGAAGTCGGATTTAAGCAGGAAATTTACACTAAGCATTATAAAACAAACAAACAAACACCATCTCGTAACCCTCGTTTTGATTTGTAATACACATGTGTTAAGCTTTGAATGGCTAAGCAGTAATATCGTGGCGGTAAATCATTGTTAAATACATTTTCGGATGATTTCAGACTGACATAATGATTTTATTTTTTTCAAACCGAAGCCTGATAATATTTTTGGGGTTAGGGTTTTAGTGCTTAGCGCCACTTTCTACAATATTTCAGCTATATTGTGGCGGTCAGGTTCATTGGTAGAGGAAACGGGGTGCCCAGAGAAAACCGTCAACCTACCGCAAGTCACTGACAAACTTTATCACATTATTTTGTATCGAGAACACATTGCCTGTGCAGAATTCGAACTCACAACTTTAGTGGTGATAGGTACTGATTTCACAAGTAGTTGTAAATCCAACTACCTTACGACGGTCACTAAGCAGTAATTTATCGTTTGTTATATCTGATATTTATTGAAATGAGGTGTGAAAGTTAATTTGTATCGAACCTTTATCTGATTCATTTTCCTCATTCGTCTTCTCGACATGTTTTTTATGTGTCCTCATCATACTTGAAATAATATCGTTAATTGTCAGAACTAAAATAAAATAGTCATATTAAAGTAAATCATGTCATGCTAGCGGCATCATAGTTAAACAATATTCAAAAACACACCATAAAGATATAAATGTCAACTTATTTAAAAGCACACACGTAATTACATTGTTCCACAATATGCAATGGCTAGCTTCCACGAATCGAGTATAAGTATATCGCTGGTTTGATTCCCAGTCGTTTCAAACCACAGACTATACATTGGTATTCGTTGTTTCTCCGCAAAGCATAGAACATTAATGAGTAAGAGCAAAGTCTAGTTGGCCCGGAATCAAGTTAATGTCCGCATGACACGACACATCTGTCCATGGTCTGCGATGTTTCAGTGAGCCACCACTATTTAAATCGAACACACCGTGTTGCATGTAGCATAGTACAATGTGGACAATATCATCTGATCGAATTGTATCTTCTCGTCATTATATAGCAAACAACTGTGCATTTTGGCGTTAAACAACAATCAATCATGACAAGACATCGCTAAGTTAACTAGGGGACCACCATGGCCGTGATTGTATGGTAGTTGGACTTACAACTACATATGCAATCAGTGGATATCACTGCTAAACGTTGTGAGTTCGTATCCCGCTCAAAATATACTATCTATACTCCGGTTTCCACCACACATAAAACAGGCCGCCAGCAAGTCACTGACAAACTGTATCACATAATGCTGTATCGAGTACATCTCGCCATGAGCGGGATTGGAATTCAAAACTTTAGTGGTGACAGGCACAGATTTTATAGGTAGCTGTACATCCAACTATCATACGATCATGAAGGCTCTGAGTTCACAGAAAATTGTATAAACTACCGATAATAGATTATATCGAACCTTTTTTTGATTTATTTCTCTCCACGTTCTTCTGAACATCAGTTTTAGGAGTTCTGATGATACTTACAATGCTATATTTTACTTTTAGAAATAAAATTAAATGGGTCATATTAGAATAAGCAATGAACTGATAGCGCATAATAGTCAATCAACATTGCAGCAAATGGATAACATATAGAGGGGTAATACACCACTTAATCCTGAAACCAGTCGAAAGAATGCATGATAAAGTAGTACGTAAAATACAAATGACCCGGGTGGATCAATGAGTTAGGTAGCTGGATTACCTAACAACTCATACAAGCCTATCACCAATACGGCGTGGGTTCGCGCCCGACTTTGTAAATTACAAAAAATGGTGCACTCGACTCGCAGCCGCAAGTGATAAAGCTTACCAGTCGCTTGCCCACGCTCGATAGTTCTCCCCGGTTTCTTTCACCACTAAAACTGGTCGTCATGATATAGCTCAAAGTGGCGTTAAACACCAAACAATCAATGAATCGTAAATTACAAAATGAATCACTTCTTCGTAGATAAAAAAAAAACAATTAGAGACTGTCAAATAATAAATGTAAGCAGAAACCTACATAGTTTAGGATTATTTTAGACCCATATTTGATGACCTCGTGGTCTAAAAAAAACAAGGCATGCATTGAAAAGTAACCACCTGCATTTATGTTGAAGTGAAAGTAGGATTTTCGAAGGATGGGAATTTTATGTAGTCGATTCTTTCTTATTTGCTGTTAAATATATTTTGACTTTCGGGTAGGTTTCAAATAAGGTATCATTCCATGAGATATAAGTCTCACTTATATTACATTTCAGGTGAAACCGATATACAAGCCTCAGAAGTTTTATTTAAAATAGAATGTTATGGGGGATGATAAAGTCGTAATACCCCTAAAGCACATGTGTATTTACAACGTTCAATAATGGATGCCACAAAATATAACAAGGTTTGTATATAAATTCTCGATCTTTATTTTATGGGTAAAGTTTTGTGGATGTTTGTTTTGCCTTTTTCTTATGGCCATTGTGTTATCTTCAGGCTCTCCTTGACCTTGTATATGCATACACCCTTACATTTTCGTGTTTCTATTTCTAACTTTGAAAATACGTCTCATTGCAGTATTTTAGATATAAATATCAGATACCGGTATACACATTAATGATGAATTAATTAATCATTAATATTAATATAAACAAGGGCGTTTCATATAAAAGTATAATTAAATCAATGTTGTTGGATTTGATCACAAGGCAAGTCTCAGGAATCAACCACAATGTTCTGCGATATGGTTCAACAACCACATCACAATAATGACTTTGAAGGACCACGTCATTCCGTTAAGAGGAAGAGTTTTGCTCCATTAAACTGGTGTATCCCAACCCTATGTATTGAGATGTGTTACCAAGCCGGGAAGAAGTCGTGTATAGGAGTGAAAGTGGTATCGATCTTTCCGGTTTCTACGGTTTTCGATTTAATGTGCCAACTGTTCCGAAAGTGGTGTAAGAGGTATACATTTTCCCTCTGTTTCTCTGTTTTTTAAATCAAATTTTGGAACTGTTCTTACAGTGTGGTATATTTTGTTTTTCATTTTATTCCCTCCGTGTAGATACTATAGATTAATACATGTCCTTTTTCATATTACCCTTGTTATCAGCACGATACCTTGATATCTGCCCCTCAGACTAAAGCCCTCGGGGCCGATATCAGTCGAGATATATGAAAAAGGCCATGTATTAATCTATTTATCACATATTTTTTCAGAGCAGATGACATGTTATTTCCCCCGTAAAATGTTATTGCCCCGGAGGCAAATAACACGCCGCAAATTATGCTTTTATTACACATGCAAATTCGGCATTATTTTCAATAAAATATGTGACACTACTCATGACAGAGTGAATGTATTCGTGTCTGTTGTATATTTTGATGATACAATTGTAATGTTGACAAGATCAGTATCGTCCATATCAATACATTGTCTCACCTTTCACTGTACAATCGTTATTACTTAGTGGTCCGTTTTTCGAGTAGAAGACAGGAATACATCTACAGAAATCTGGACTGGAAAAAAAATATAACGATTTGCATCACAAAATAGTATTTTCTACTAATACTGCATATACTTAGTTATTTATAGAACAGAAGTTAAACGATTGTATACATATATTTTTATAAAATATTTCATGTGTATGTATTAAGATATACCAACACAAATATTCACCAAACAAGCGATATATATTTTTATAATAATAATAATATATGATTAGCCTCTCCGCGGTGGTCGTATTTGCATGATAGTTGAATTTACAATCAGTACATATCAATATCACCACCACTAAAGTTGTGAGTTTGAATCCTGTTCATGGCGAGGTGTACTCGATAAAGTTTTTCAGTGACTTTCTTCGGCTCGGTGGTTTTCTCCGGTTTCCTCAACCAATAAAACTGATCGCCACGATATAACTGATATATTGTTGAACTTGGTGTTTAACACCATTACCCAAACCCCTCATATTAAATGCCATGTACTGAAAAATGTGAAAATATAAAGATGATAGAAATATGCCTGTTACTTATAATGGTTTTATAGTATCTGAATATAATACGACCAATATATATTTACCAGCATTCTGCATTCGGAAGAGCAGGACATGATGCTCCAGAACAAGGATTAAGGCAACCTTCTGCTTGATCACCGGCAATACATGCAGAAGCAGGACATTTGAAATCTAGATACAAAAGATAGTGTCATCAAAACAAAAACACAGTAGATGTACTAGAGACGACAAAATATATTATTTCAATGTTCCCATTGTGAACTTTCCATTTATATGTAGCAACATTCCAACGTTACCTACATATGGAGTACATATCTCTCAGGTGATACGATATTCAACGGTTTGTGGTCCCTATCGTGATTTTTCATTGATAGAGGGGTTGCTGCTAACAGCCTAACAAAGAAGTTACTGAAATAAGGATGCACTGTCGCCACCATGACTTGGTTGACCCTTTAGGAATATCTGTGTAGTCACAATCCGGTCCTTTTCTCATTGATTACATTACACCGGTAACAAAAATAACAAAACGGGTACCAACAGTGGAGCAGGATCTTACCCTTTTGTACACACAATTAATATATATATATATACATATTGTACTTGGATATTATTTGTTCAGCTCATGTTGGTACACAATAAGTTACCAACATATGCCGAGTGCATGTGTCAGATAGTGTCAATGTGTTGTGAAAATTACACCATATTAAAAGAATTTGAAAGTAGAAATTTATTATTAAAGATAAGGCATTTGTAATTAAGAAATAGCATTATTATCTGCAAATAAATGCAATACTGAAATCAAGTATCGTATAATCCTACTTACTAGATATACAACATTGAGTCTTGTGACATCTCCGATGACATAAGTCTTTAACATAAAACCCATCTGGACAGTCAATGTATTTCTTTCTATTTTTACATATTCCCCCATGATACCTACACATATCCATGGCTGATACTTAACATAAATAATAATTATTATTATTTCTTATTTCATGATCAATGAAGAAATAAAATGAAAAAAAAACAGTTCAAATGTTCAATAAAACAAATCGTCGAAAATAGACAAGAACGATAACCCTTAGCACACGAGATCTCACCTTGCTGGCTTGGCAACGGAAATCAATAAAACGTAACGGGGTAAACCTAGTTTTATGGGCCCAAACCTCCCTCTTAGTGAATTTATGCTCTTATGCCAATGTTTTCCCCACATCTAGCTATTTATACCAACCCTCAAATATAATCCTATTTAAGGGAGTACCATACACTACAGGGAGATAACTCTTTAAAATCAGTTGAACGTTTTGATCATATGATGTTTGTATGCAGATTTCAAGCATCTCGGTGATTAAAACCACGGAGAGAAAAGCTGTTATGCGGCTAGTGAATTTATAGCTCTGAATCTGTTGGTTGGAATTTGCTAAAATTTTAATATTTATTACAGTGGATATATTCATACACACTGCCAAAAAAAATAAGAAAATTAAACGAACAGATTAAATTTTACCTGAAGTGTATGGTACCACCTTAAATGGACCGGGGATTGTAAATTCAGCAATTGTCAGCTGCGATAAGAAGATGGGTGCATATTATATTTTGAACTGATTATCTTGGTTTTTGTGACCTAAAGATAATTCTGACAAAGAACAAGTACTTGCAATATTTATTGTGATCCAATAAAAAACTTATATACACAAATTCCTTTCATATTCATGCCATTTTATTTTTACTATTTCAATCAAGTTGCTGTCTATTTATTCTGGGGTGCATTCAATATCGTAGCTGCAAGGTTGAGCTACGTAGAAAAATCATATTGAACGGAAAGCTAGCCTAGCCGCTACATAGCTCTAGCTAGCTTAAAAATGTCTGCTAGCTTTTGAATCCAAAATGGCGACTAACACTAAATTTGATTTCGTAAGGTAAAAATAGTGGCATTGCAGGAAGTGTGAACACTTTAAATACGGATGATAATTTATTAAGGTAACTAGACAAATATGATTAGCTAAAATGTTCCAAGAAATTATTCTATATCATTGGCGCCATATTTGCTAGCACTGCTACGTAGCTAATCGTTCAATAACGTCATGGTTATTTTACCTAGCAGGTAGGCTAGCTGCTACGATATTGAACGCAACCCTGGTCTCCCACGAAGACCATTAATTTCTAAGGATGACTAGTCCAATTTAAATCTCTTAAGTGTATCAGTTACGATTTTTGTGTTTGTCCTAAGAATAATGGCCTTTAAACAACATATTCTACCTTTCTAGCCAGGAGTCAGTTAACTACGAGCATTTACTGAGCCTGCTTTTGTACCGTCCTTGCTTATTTTGTCATTCTCATTTTTGTGGTGTGTGTTTTTTTAGTGGAAGCGAATCTATGCATGTGTTTTGCTTGTTTATATCTTGCCGTTGGACATCAAATTATAAAAAAAGGGGAGGGTTGGGATTCTTTTAACCGACTTAACCCCACAACATTTTTGTGATTGTTCCAATCCATGACCTGGATTTGCAACGCGGTCTTTCTCATATTCAATGAGTTCCGGTGAATGTTTGTCTATCACTGTATAAACTTTCTTTCATAATGATTATATTGAAATGAAACAAGTGGTGCCTCCTATTGAGCAAGTGGCCATCGTGGTCGTGATCGTTTGCAATCAGTGTCCATCACCACTAAAGTTGTGAGTTCGACACCATTATGTGATAAAGTTTGTCATGGCGATGGTTTCCTCTACTAATAATACTGATCACCAGGATATAACTGAAATATTGTTGTAAGTGGCGTTAAACACCATAATCCCCTTCGTTGTGCAAGGTTATTTTCGGATTGATATTTAGGTTTACAATATTAATTTCTATTATTTGTTTTTGATAATTTGTGTTGTATGGGATATATTGTCTCATGAACATCTGTCGTATTTACAAATGTATATGATTATGATTATACATGTACCATATAAATACAAGTACAAATAAGTTGATCTCTATATGTGAACTGCACGCAAATATACGCACATGCATCATAATGTAATCGGTTTTTTCATGTTTGCAGGTAAGTTTTGTCCTGTTTAAGTAATAAAATTGAAAAAAAGTATACCAAGCCGTGGAACTGATAAATATATGTTTTAATAGTGTAACTTACATACGGAAATTGAGAAACCACAGACAATCAACATTATTATCATCATATTAAATCATTCAATAAAATATCACAGCTGTTTGACCTGTAATTAGAATGATAAAATAAAAAAAGATCAGTAATACTCTGATTCGAAGAAGACTTTGAAGATAACAAAAGGGGTACTCAGAATTCGTAAACCAAAGAAGAAAGGACAACACAATAACCAAAAGAAAAAATACAAAAGAACAAACAACGATCTCTAAAACATACACATACAACTAAAGATTCAATAACACGAACCCCACATCGAACTCGCATCATGAGTGGTGATAGGTAATGAGTGTACATATAGTTGTAAATCAAACTACCATACAATCACGACCACGAAAAACATCGGATATAAGCGGCATGAATCAAACACATAAACCGTCGTAACGGTTTTCTGAGAACATATATATTATAAATGTTCCAGACCATACGCGTATTTGGACCGTACGCGTACGGTCCGGACCGTATGCGTATTTCTTCAAAATACCTATACGGTCGGAACATACGCGTACGGTCGGACCGTACGCGTACGGTCTGCCTAGTTTTAAGAGATTATCGAGGCTTCAAAAATATTTTACAAATTAACGTTATTCGAATCTAAAACATATTTTAAAAAAAAGTTAATTATCGCAATTGTACAATTTAGAAATAAGTTTAATTTAATCTACTAGTATTACAAACTTACATGTCCTGAATTTAGCATGTCCGTAATAAGTGAATTCTGCTCACTCGCAGTTAATAAAATAGTTTAAAATTGAATAAAGTTATTAAAGTAATCGCTAGTAAACAGAATGTGGGAAGAAACATTTGAAGCATATTTAGGAACTTTATTACAAAAACCATCAAACCAACTGTTTACTCGTGGGAAGGCCGAGAGAATTACTAATGTTTTAATGATGAGAATATACAATAAGAAAGTGTCAACGTCTAATGCAAAAATGGAAAAAGGTAGTTTTGTAACCGTAAGAATACTTATTGATGATAGGGCATCTGGTTTATAGATATTCGACTTTAAATAAAACTTATTTGATTTGGTGATCTACCACGATTATTGTGTAGGGTTGATGATATTATTGGTAAACTAAAGATGCAAGTTTGTGCAAATTAACATGTGAATTCGGTGTGTTAAATTAATTTTATAATGATATGGGTGAAATAGAACTTTTGACACGTAAAGTTGAAACTTCGCATTGGAAAAAAGAAAAAATTTCTCTGCATGCTGCTGCAAAACAAGCAAGTTTTTCTCTTGCAAGCAAAAGATGTAAATGCAAGGGAACATGCATGAACAAAACATGTAAGTGTAGAAAGTCCGGCGTTCCTTGAAGCAGCAAGTATAACTCTGGGCGTGCATGCGAAAATGTGATTCAGGTAGACAATTAAAATTGCATTATAGCCCAAAAACTGTTTACTTTTCATGAGGTGATGGTGTTTTGTTTAAAGTAATCATAATTATGATCAATATAATTTGTAAAACTCACTAAAAGTTTATGATATGATGTTTGTATTGAAAAAAACCCATATGATCTAAATACCCGTATGGTCCAGCTCGTACTAGACCGTATGAGTATATTCATACGGTCGGACCGTACGCGTACGGTCGGACCATACGCGTATGGTCGGACTGTACGAGTATACTCATACGGTCCGGACCGTACGCGTACGGTCCAAATACGCGTCTGGTCAGGAACATAAATACAACAGAAATACTGGTCACTACATGTTGAATATTTTGTAAATCAGTGTTTTTGGCCACTTTTGTTCTTTTGATCATTTCGATGTATGGCTTCTTATTTCCTCGTTTGTTTCTTCAAACATTTTAATGAATTGTCTTTGTTGATAAAGATATTACAGTATGGTGTCCAGAAAAACAAATATTTCTGTGCATAAATTAGCATAATGCATCGTTGAAATTACCTCTTACACCCTCTGTAGTTGTGGATAGCAATATCAAGCTGTTATGTACCACCTTTGTAGACCATAAAATTAGTATGGGCGTCGTCGTGGTTGTAACTAGCTATGCATTGTGAGTTCAAATCATATTAATGGGGTGATGAACTGGATACACCATTATGTGATAAAGTTTGTCAGTGACTTGTCGGTGGTTGTCTCCGTTTTCCTCCACCAATAAAACGTCACGATACAGCTGAATTATTGTTGACAGTGCCGTTAAACACCATAACCCACCTGCAAATATTATGCATCCTCGACAGGATGCAGCAATAATATTATTACCTTAAGACAAAGCACGTGTTATTGCTATATTGTTGACAATTGTGACAAATAAAACGTAGATGATTTGATCTTTGGTGTTTAACACCACTTTCAGCAATATCATGACGACCAGTTTTAGTGGTGGAAGAAGCCGGAGTATCCGGAGAGAACCACCGATCATGGGCAAGCAACTGGTAAACTTTATCACTTGCGGTGGCGAGTCGAGTGCACCCTTTTTGTAATTTACAAAGCCGGGCGCGTACCCACGCCGTATTGGTGATAGGCTTAGATGAGTTGTTATGTAATCCAACTACCTAATTCATTGAGCCACCCGGGTCCTAATAAAACGTAGAAGAACAGGTTTAAATCACAATGAAATAAATATGTAATACTTCTTTTTTCTTACTAAAAACATCAATTTTCAATATGTTACGTGTAGTCGAGCAGTACCTGTCATGCTAAATACAGTAAAGTATTTTTATTTTATTTTTATCATGTTTCAAAATACACATACACACCTCATAATGATATAATAGATTAAAGACATCACGCTCACTGAATATTTTAGTTATCGCACTTGTGGGCAACATTTAACAATTAATATTCGGTGCATTCTAATAGTAGCATCAATTTACATAGATTTGTGAATATTAAAAGGGGGCAAAAAAATATGTATGTTTCATCATTTGATATCTTTCACATATGAAACATGTGCATTGTTATTTATCAGTTCTATTGTTTAAATTGTTCAAATTATAAGTGGTATCTTCAGAAAATGAACGTTAGAGAAATCTGAAGGGATAATCAAGAATGGACAATACTCAGACACGGTCAACACTGGGCATAATACAGAGAACGAAGACAAACAAAATGGACCCACAACACAGAAAACTTAAAAGATTAGCAACATGGACCCCACCGAAACACCAAGGTCGAACCTAGATGCTCAAGAAGGATAAACAGCTCATGTTTCTTATAAGACACACTCCTTGTTACATAACAGCAAAGCCGTGTACATGTCTTGTCGGTGCATGTGGTGAGAAAGCAAAACAACATAAGAACATATCGTCTTGGTCCACAAGACACACTCTTTGTTACATTATAGCCAAGCCGGGTAAATGTCTTGTCGGTACATGTGGTGAGAAAACAAAACAACATAAGAACATATCGTCTTGGTCCACAAGCCACACTCTCTGTTACATTATAGCCAAGCCGTGTAAATGTCTTGTCGGTGCATGTGGTGAGAAAACAAAACAACATAAGAACATATCGTCTTGGTTCACAAGACACACTCCTTGTTACATTATAGCCAAGTCGTGTAAATGTCTTGTCGGTACATGTGGTGAGAAAACAAAACAACATAAGAACATATCGCTTTGGTCCACAAGATGTGTATTCAAATGATTTCAAGAAGAAATGGTGTTACACGTTTATTTTTATTTACACGGTGGTAAGTCATGAAAAAGGAAAGGAAGTGCTTAAGTGGAACATATATGTGGTCATTTGTAACAGATATTCCGTAATGGTCAACCATAATGGTGACCGTAAATTATCGAACTTCAACCTAACCAACATAAATCATTGGGCACAAGACACAAATGTACATGACAACTATAGAATAAACATAAAAGTGATCATTGTTTTCAAGTCGTTGCTGTACAAATCTTATGTTAGTACATATGTTGTCATTGAAGCAGAGTTTTGGGCTTTACAATTTTAGGCTTCTAGATGAGAGGATTGGTAGATCACATTTATCATATAGATAAATGTGAACCATGAAAGACGATCCATCCATAATGAGGTTATAATAGTAGTAGGGTTGTGGTATTTAACGCCACTTTCAACCATATATCAGTTATATCGTGCACTTTCAACCATATTTCAGTTATGCCGTGGCGGTCAGTTTTATTGGCGGAAAATACCAGAGTATCCAGAGAAGACAACCAACCTGTCGCAAGTCACTGACAAACTTCATCACGTAATGTTGTATCGACTACACCTCGCCATGTATTGACAGACTTAACGTAACATGCATCCACGTAATATATTTAGAATCATCGCCGTTTTCCTTGTGGAAATGATAACATCCGTTTGCTTGTCCATTCCAGGGCCACCTCTTACATAAGCTTCTTATTCTCGTCATGTACAAAATAATAACTCTTTAACAACTACCAATCAATAGAGACCATTACACCATATCTAATCTTGTTCTCGTCAAGACAATATCCAAAATAATAACTCTTTAACAACGACCAATCTATAGAGACCATTACACCATATCTAATCTTGTTATCGTCATGAACAGAATAATAACTCTTTAACAACGACCAATTTAAAAGGTTTATTCCCGATTGTCCCACTTTTAAAAATTTTAGAGTTCTGATTGTCCCACATTTTTTTAGGTGTTGAAACTTCTTAAATAAACAATTTAATGTGTTGTTTGTTTAGTAATATTTAATTAAAACATATTTTAATTTCATGAACATACCTGTATTTTGATTTTATATTTATAAGTAAATTATATTAAGTATGTAAATTATGTAAATATATTACGTTTTGTAAATATATATTTAAAATAAAAATTCAACTTTATCAAATGAAAAATAATTAAATTTAATACATATAAATGTATGAGCTGTGGATGCTCTTAGAACATTGTTCATGTCAAACTGTCTTAGGAATGAGCATGGAATGCCCACTGAACACCCCCCAAGCTCTCTAATGCAATCAGAGTATAGGATGCCAATTCAACACTCCTAACCAGTGCTATTTAAGATGGAAATGGTGATCTTCTGAACATTATCAGTTTTATCTCAGTAAAGTTAAGATGGCAAATCACACAGTTACAAATAACTTTTGTAAACAACGAGCGTGGTGTGCAAAGCCTTCTCTACCACATTTACCGCTTCCAGGTAAAAAACAGACGCAATGATAGAACTTACTGGAGATGTTCTACTAGAACCTGCCCTGCAACTATTCGCACATTAAACAATATATCCATTGGATACAACCTGCTACATATCCACCCACCAAATCCAGCCAAACTAGAGGCCAATAAGGTCCTACAGTTTATCAAAAAAGATGTCGAGAAGAAACTACTACTGTTCCTACCATATACAAACCGGAGATAGCAAAACTGCGCACTCCAGAATGGAACGACGACACACAGCGGATGGTTGAGCAGCTACCAACATTCCCATCACTCAAGTCTAGTCTTTATCGCCAACGAGGGTACCTCATACCACCACTACCAACATCTCTACTAGATATTGATCTTCAAGACGAGTGGACCCAGACTACTGCAGATGATAGATTCTTACTTATAAATGATGGTACCTACGACATAATACTAGTATTTGCCACTGACAACAACCTGCAACTACTAGCCAACAACGACAACAACACAATCTACGCAGATGGAACATTTGACACTTGTCCACCACTCTTCACACAACTTTATACCCTGCCCGAACTTGTTGATGGAGAAATATTTCCACTTGTATTCGTACTACTACCCGGAAAGTCAGAGGATATCTACATCAGATTGTTTAATCTACTTAAGACTGCCTACACCCAACGCCAGATTCGCCTGCAACCAATAACTTTCTTCATTTACTACGAAACTGCCGTCCAGAATGCTGCCAGAACAACCTTTCCTGGTATAACAATAAAGAGTTGTTTTTCCATTATACACAGTGTATATGGCTCAAGGTAGAAACAACAGGACTTGTCAACAACTACAGAGATGAACCAGAGATTCATCGACTCATACGCAGAGCAGCAGTACCACCCCTGGTACCATAAGCCGAGGAAGAAGACGTATGGTTCCATGCCTTGGAAGACATGGAAAACTCCGACCCAACAGCCAACATCACTCCTTTTACCGACTACGTGACTACATACTGGGTACAAAACAACAGGCAGCTATGGAACCACTACCAAACCGAGGGACAAGGACGACGAACCACCTTGAAGGATGGCACAGCAGCATACAGATGATTCAAGTACCACACCCAAACATATATACTTTACTCAACCACCTAAAAGGAGAACAAGCAGCCAACGAAGTGACCATCACTACGACCAACTAAAACACGAAAGTACGTGCAACTCAAACAACGACTTCAACAACTCAAAGTGCAACTAGACAATGGAGAAATAAGTGTGATCCAGTATGCTGACACTGCCTCTTATTTATTACATTTGGACTAATTTCGCTGTTTGTATGTGACTTGTATTGTTGTGTAATCTGAATTTCAATACCATGTTAAATGTTTGCCTTTCATTTGTTAGATATGTGATTTATGTCATTTTAGTATTGTATTAAATATTAAATGTTGTGAAATTAATTTGCTATTTGTATGTGATTTAACTTGATGTTTTATTTTGTCTCAAATGTGCTTGATATCTGCATTACTTTGACTATATTTGCTTATTATTGATGTAAATATTATTTCCTTAGTGCTATATATGATCATTTATTAATGGTATGTAAATATTATGTTATTTCCTTCTTTGGTGCTTATAATTTATGTTTGCCTTAAAGTATTTAAAATTAAAATTATTTATTTAAAAAATAAATATTGAAATACAATCTCCTTTATTTGTATATTTATAAAATTTACGGGAAGACACCATTTATAGAGACAATTACACCATATCTAATCTTGTTATTTTCATGAATATAGCCAAAATAATATCTCACTACATGTATATGTTAAACAACTATTGCCCCCTTTGGTTAATCCCCATTTGACTAAATATCATACCTTTAAGCTACAATCCCCTCACCAATGTGATGTTCTGTGGGACATATATAACTCATCATCTGTTACAGCGTTGACTGATGGTGAGTTAGTACAATTCATTGTTTTTTCAACAACAAAATATCGATATGCAGTTTTTTCTGCAAAATGATAGTCATGTTTTATTTAAAATGACATGTCAATGGAAATACAAAATGTAACTAAAGAAACTTGTTAAGTACATCTTTGGAAAGAAGAGTTTGAAGATAACAAAGGGGTAATCAAGATTTTTGTAGATCGTTGTTTGTCCATTTTTCTTTGGACATTGTGTTGTTTGTCTTTCTATCTAAAGCTAATGGTTAGCCCCTTTGGTATCTTCATGAACTATTCTGTTGGGAACAAATGAAAAAGTCGATGAATTAATTATATCACATACATGTACCATATTGTTGTCAACATTTACTAGATTCGCTTTATGCATAATGTGGTCACATTTCGTCATTTCTTGTTACTTTAAAATATCTACACACTTTTTTTTCTACAAGCAAATTTAGATTACCATATTCAAATTTAGCATGTCAATCTATTTCTGGCATGTGTGACGTGAGGCTAATGGTAGCATTGTTACGAAACAAATTTGCATAAAGGCCGATTTTAAATTTTGAGACAAAAAATGTATATAACTATAAACATGAATTTTTTTAAATGTAACCACATTTCATAGTTTGGATAAAATATGAAAAAAATCGTGTCATTAGTTCTTTGTAGGGTATCAATGTTTGCGTCTAATAATCATAAATAAATAACTATATTAAAATTAGCATAACTCATTTACGAACATTTTCATCAAAGAACAAAAACACATCAAAGTCATTTTGATAAAAATCATAACATATTATCACATAAACAATTGTGTATATTTTAGTTGCTCTTAATTATCAGTAAAATATAAGAATGGCATATAAAATAAAATAAACACAATATTAAGCGAGTTCCTGATCATTGTGAGATGACGTCACGATTCATGGCGGCGCCCATGCTTTTGAAAATTTAGAAAAAAAAATAACGGTAAAAATGCATGAATGAGTAGTTTTAATGACTAGAAACAGTGCAGACCAAGTATAAACCATTCAAAATGAGCTTTTCTTACTTTATCATAAAAAAAGAATCAGATGAAATAGATTTAGGTGTGAATAATATAAAAACTTTGTATCCAGTAAAAGACAAATATAAGAAACGTCAAAAAAGTAGTTCAGGAAGAAATATACCCTTTGAAACAGTCGATAAGACAATTGAATATGAAACAGGCACGGCCTTGAATGCTCGCGAATCTGAAAATTATCTGGCAATTTCACACTCATCCAGTCCATCAAAAAGTGTCGAGAGTTTTTGGGCCGAGATATATTGGGGCCGGGACGACTTTTTTTAGTCTCATTCAATCGAGTTGTCGTTCCTAGCGAAATATCGAAAGTTAACTTCCGCGTAGAAACAAAAATTCTTATCAGTATGTCAGAAGAGATTAAATCAATTAAAAAATATCAATATTTAAAGTAAAACAAGCTACCAAAATAACTTTTATTACACACGGGTTCCGGGTTTCAGTGATATCGGACGTACGAGAAAGGGTACGAGACTTAGGTTCACCTTTGCGCTTTATGTTACGAAGATCTTCATTAGTTGAGTGTGTTAGTGTGTTACAGTGAACGTGTTTACAAATGCGCAGAATTTTTTTTATCCGTCAGTATGTGAGGCCATCTTTGTCAAACAAATTCTAAGTACACATTTTGTACCATAAAGAGCTCGCTTACGCTCGCATATAAAGAAAGAGCTAATTGTACTTGTTTTGTCACGTCAGAAGACAGAATACACTATTGGATTATAGCCCTAGCCGAAATAATATGGGTGAAATCCAGTGATAAATTTGATATTGTTTGGAGAGATATGAAAGAAGGCAAGAGTGATAAAATAAATCAGACAGAATTCATAGTAAGTGATAAATTATCGACCAGTGACTATGAAGATGATTTTCTATACAAAGTGATTGTTTATCTTTCTACTGGTAAAGTGATGATTCAAGGTAGGCAATGACAACATTTCAGTGAACATGTTTTTGAGAAATGTCTACAAAATATTGTAAGAACTATAGACGGTCATGATCAAGCATCTCTAAAGGAAGGTTTATTAACTTCTCCAAATGACAATTTAGATCAGGAAATTGAACTATATTTGCAACACTCAAATGACAATGCTACAGTTCCAATGTCTACATGTACTTTAGAGACAAAATCCACAGTGAACCAAGTTTCCCAAAACACATCAGATGATGATACAAAACTGCAATCAGTTGAGGATGCTGTACAAAAAATGTTGAACCCCATTAAAAACAGTATGTCAGTTTTAGAAGGTGCTATAGTTGATATTAAAACAACAATTTCAAATTGACTTGCAAATAATCAAGACTACAAGGACATTCTAACTAAAGAACTTAAAAATTTAGGAAAAACAGCGAGTCAATCCCCTACCTACTTAAACAATAATGTTCTTGAGAAACAGTTAAAAGAAAAAAATGAGGAAGTAAAAAATCTTACCAAAAAATGCATGAAACACAGTACAAAAAATTACAATCAGAGTTCAATTTAAAAGAAGATAAATTTTTAAAAAAGTATAAGAAGTTAACAAGCAGAGAGATGTAGCGGTCAGTGATAATGAAAAACTTGCTATTATTATAAATATAAAAGAGGAAAAGGAAATTGATTCAAAACAAGAATTTCAGAACAAATTACGTCAAAAAGACAAAATGATAACTGATCTACAGGATCGGATTCAAAACTATTTGTATTATTTAAATGGAGAATCATGGTACAAGAAAGTTGAACATTTTGAAGACAAAATGGAGAAAAGAAA
>MJUT01056373.1:61679-84088 GCA_002080005.1 Gigantidas platifrons
AACAAAATACACAGTAACTGAAAGGTCAACAATACAATGGCAAAACAAACAAAGGTAAAACAAGAAAACAAAAATAAACAAAATACACAGTAACTGAAAGGTCAACAATACAATGGCAAAAAAAACAAAAGGCAAAACAAGAAAACAAGGCTAACAATACAATGGCAAAAAAAAACAAAAAGGCAAAAGAAGAAAACAAAAATCAACAACAACAAAATACACAGAAAAGAAAAAATTAAGAAACACGAACCGAACTTAAAAAGGGGGTTGACTCGGGTGCTTCGGAAGGGCGTACCTTTGTAAATCCGGGTTGTGATAATTTGTACTGTTCCTTTTGACCAGTATTTTACCTTTGTCAACCACATTGTGATTTGTATTTATTAGTTGATTGTTTGTTGGGTGGGTAACGTCCAGCCGCACACACTTTATGCATATTCAGGACGAGAGGATAGTTCAATAATACATAAATTGTATAAAGAAAATGAGGGAGGAATGGCATAACTGGAAAAACTTGGAATGTTTGTTAAGGACGAACAATTTAGTCTTAGTAGAGGTTACAATGTGCCTATTGTTACCTACTATTGGCCAAAGTTAGGCTTTCCGTAAAATAACTTCGATGTTTTATACTGTTCCTTCTAGTTGGGGTGTAGATTCATGTCAAACTCCGGACAGTTTCCGCATCAGCTCCAATACAACTTTCTCTGCTGTTTATCAAAATGATTACTCGAATAAAAAAATTAAAATCTTCATTCATATATCTTATTTTAAGGCTGGTATAGACCCAGAGTTACTTACTCTTGCATATGAACCAGAGGCAGCTGCCATTTATTGCAAGGAATTGACAGTTCAGAAAAAAGAGGGTGCAGAGGGTTCCAATTTGCAATCTTTTGAACCTGGTCAGCAATTCCTTGTACTCGACTGTGGAGGTATGTACATTTATATTTTACCTGACAATTTGGGTTACTACTGGACACAGGGGTCAGTAACACATGAAATGACCCAAATCCCTATACATTTTATATTATACAATTATTGACTTTTAATGAGGTCTTCTCATGACTATACGGACCTGATCAATGATTCATTGACCGAGGCCAACGGTCGAGGTTAATCAATCATTGACCAGGTCCGTATAATCATGAGTAGACTGAAATTAAAAGTCAATAACTGCTTTATTAAATAATAAGGATTTTTTCAAACTTAATAATTGTTTTATAATTTCTTAGCCGAGTTGCGACGAAGTCGAACTCGGCTTATAATATGATGAACGGCGTCCGGGCGTCCGGGCGGCGCAATCGTTTCCGCACAATATCTTTAGAATGAAATGTCTGATCTAAATGAAACTTGGCACACACATGCCAGGTAGTGAAATGAGGAAGCCTATTGATAGTGAGGATCGTAGGACAAAGGTCAAGGTCAAACTTCTAAAAATAGATAAAAAATTTGATACTTTTTTCGTTTCCGCACGATATCTTAAGAACAAAATGTAGGATCTAAATGAAACTTCGTACACATGTGCCTGATGGTGAGAGGAGGAAGCCTATTGATAATGAGGTTTGTAGGACAAAGGTCAAGGTCACAACTTCTAAAAATATAACAAAAATTATACTTTTTTTTCCACACAATATCTTAAGAACGAAATGTCGGATCTATTGATATTGAGGTTTGTAGGTCAAAGGTCAAGGTCACATTGTTCATCCACATTTTCGCAACTCGGCTTTCGCACCTTTGGTGCGTTACTGATTTTCAATATTATTATTTAGATATTAAAATTTTGAAATTTTATGAAAACTTTGAAATTTTTTAAAATTTTACTATTTAGAAATTTATTGAAAATTTTTAAATGTTATGAAATTTTTGAAATTTAATGAAAATTTTGAATTTTTTTGAAATTTTTGAAATTTTGAAAATTTTGAACTTTAAAATTTTTTATTTTTTTTATTTTATAATTTTGAAATTTGCTTAAAATTTTGAAATTTGCTTAAAATTTTGAAATTTATGAATGACTAAGACGCAATTTGATTGGTCGACACAACTTGATATCTTTGCTTTGGTTGGTCGGTGGGCAAACCCGAATATACCTCACGCGAGGTTACTCACTGCACGCGAGGTATACTCACTCTGAGGTAGAGTTGAGAAAATGCTGTTTAGGCCAATCAGAAAAAAGCAAAATTCCTTATCATTTAATAAATGTTATTATACTTGGCATACTGGTATATATAGGGATGTGGGTTATTGTGTGTGATGATATTGTTACCGGCCCCTGTGTTACTGGATGGAGACGATTTTATTTTATATAGCAGGTGTTGTATCCATTGGTCGTATCTCTTGGATGCATTGGTCGTATCTCATGGATACGACGGTATGTTTGTATAATGTACCTAAATACCGTTTGTGCAGAATAAGTAAACAAGATTTCAGCAATTTATGCTGGTTTTATATAAACTAACGACATCCGAATGTGATCCATTACTATCGCAAGGAATAGAAAGTTGGAATTGTAACAGACAACTAAGATCACTTCATATGAGCTGATGTGGTTCTTACACGTGTAGGGAAATGTAGGAAGCTTCCAAATAGCCGTAGAAGCTTGAAGTCGGGTTTTCACTGCCATTAAACAAAAGTTAGAGAAAACCGAAGTGGCAATAAAGAATGGACAATACAGAGAAGCTGGCAACACTGAGTACACAAGACACAAGACGTAGACAACCAAAACAAAAAAAACAAAACACAGAAAATTAAAATGATGAGCAACACGGACCCCATCACATACCAGGGTACTCGCAAAGGATAAGCAGTTCCTGCCTCTTACAAGACACTCGTCATGTTACCCCTCAAGTCAAGACGTGTTGGACACCACTAAAAACGTAAATATGTTTTCATAGTTTTTGTTTCATTTTAGGTGGCACTATAGATGTTACATCATATCAATTCCAAAATGATTCTCAACTTAAAGAATTACACATACCCTCAGGAGGACCCTGGGGTGGTACTTGTGTAGACAGGGAATATTTGGATTTCTTGGAGAATTTATTTGGGCATGATGTGTGGAATGAATTCATAAAACAAAATCCAGAAGACCTATTAGAAATCAAACGAAAATTTGAAGCAAAAAAGAGAGGATTAACAGCAAAACCAACAGAAGCGACAATTCCATATCCACCTTCATTATTTACAACATACAATGTGAAACGAAAAGTTAAATCTGTAAAGGAGGGCTTTGCGAAATCCCGTTATTCCCAGACAATTAAAGTTGTTAAAAGCAAACTCCGATTTGACCCTGAAATTATGAAGCAATTCTTTAAACAGACGACTGATTCAATAATTGCCCATGTGAAGGCCATATTAGTTAAGAATAAAAGTCAAGGAGGTGGTATTGGCACTATCTTAATGGTGGGGGGATTCTCAGATTCTCCACTTTTATATAAAAGAGTAAAATCAGAATTTCCCAAGTTGAACGTGATTTGTCCGAGTGATGCGGTTGCTGCTGTTCTTAAAGGAGCAGTTATGTTTGGACATAATAAAGAATTAATAAGTGAACGAATATGTCCACGGACATATGGAATTTCAGTCAGTGCACCCTTTGACGACAGAAAACATCCTAACACGCTTAAAACATTCTCTAATGGAAGATTCGTGTGTACGGATGTGTTCAAAGTTATCGTACGGTTGGGCGAACCTCTAATAGTTGGAAAAAGCAATTTTGAGGTATGGTGTGCTCCGAATCATGAGTCTGATACTGTGGCGAGCGTCGAGGTATACGAATCATCCAATAAAGACCCAATGTATGCAATAAAAGACAAAGATGTCACACGTCTTGGGGTGCTAACAGTCCCAATACCTGATATTGCTGGGGGTCACAATAGGCGCATAAAAATAAATATACATTTTGGATACACAGAACTTTTTGTTACTGCATCAGAGGAGGGTACAAACAGGAAGGTTGAGGCAAAGTTTAATTGTCTTCTGAAATAAACGAGATTTGACAATGATACAAAAATTAATGTGACTTCTATCGGTTAACTGATGTGTGTTGTCCAGTGCCGTCTTAACTCTTAACGCATGGGCACAACGGTCAGTTGTCCGGGACCCCACGAACATAAGGACCCATGCTTATATATATGATGTGTACAGCATGCTTTATTAATGTTTAAGCAATGATTTTGTTGGAAGTACTAATACAATAAATATATGTTTAATTTGATCTACCATTTATATTTTTATTACTGCGAGTAGTTGTGTAAGTAGTGGTTCCATTGCACTGCTTTTCCCGGTGTCTATTATGCTGTTAAGACGGTTCTGGTATTGTCCAATACTGTCTTGTTCTAAATACATCATTACGAACTTGATTATCATCGTTTCTGCAACTGTCTTCTGAGAATGTGACTTGATGGCGATATAATTTTGTAACAGGAGATTGCAACTTTTCCCAGAGCACATCGTGTTACTTCCAATATTAGTGTGAGATCGTATTGTTCACGATTTTGTTATTTGCATTTTGCATGCCTGTGTGACCATATAGTCGATGTGTCCGTCCGTCCTGGCCAGACTACTTGATAACTTGAGTTACGCTTGAAACACATTTTTTGTATATCCTTCTTATATGATGTGGTTACTTATGCCAGCAAAATACATCTCGAGTTCTATTTCGACAATGGCGCCTTTCATCTTTATTTCTCTTGAAGATGAGCAAAATATCATGAACATTGGTATCCAAGTTATAATTTCAGATTCATATGACATTAATCAAAGGCTTTGTTTGAAGTGCCTGTACCAATCCCGGAGCGGTCATGTATTTGTGTAGGCTTCTTCTACGAATTTTCTATTGGATTTTGTCTCAGTATTATTAAACATGATGTTATAGTGACAACCGGAACCTTTTAACTGTAATGGAAGCGGGGAGTTTGGCGCCGTAAAATCTGATTCAACCCACCATTTCTTTGGAAATGTCTGTACCAAGTCAGGGCCATTGCGGGTTTCCCAGTTGTCCGGTTGTCGACTGATTTTGTCTGTTTGTCAATTTATCAGTTTTGCCTTCCCTTTGGAAGATTGCTCGGTATTCGGTAATTTTGTTATTACCCTTATTTGTGTGTGTGGTATTTTTTGGTTTTCCCTGTTTTTATTATTCTATTAAATGATTACTTATAATTATACTTGTGTTCTTTTGGCCATTGTGTTGTCTGTCCTTCTTAGATTTATACATTCTGATTACACCTTTCGTATCTTCAAACTCTTCTTGTGTATATACATGTACAATGTATATTGTATTTTCTATTTGTTTTCTCTCTATACAGTCATTCGAATGAAACCAAAGTGTTTAATACTGATGTAATATTCTCAAGTTAATTAATGTTAATTGCACTTTATATATCTTGGTGGCCTTAATTAGCAAATAATTTGATATGTGTTAAGTTATGTTATCTTGTAGTCATCCAATAAAGATAAAGTTAACATTTGTCGGTGATGTATTTTACGTTTTTGGGGGTTAGCGTTATATCGAGTTTAACGCCACTTTCAACAATATTTCAGTAATATCGTGGCGGTAAGTTTTATTGGTGAAGGAAACCGGTGTACCCGGAGAAAACCACAACCTGCCATCAGTCACATAAAGTTTGATATAAGTTTGAAATTAACACACTTGAAATGGAATACCAAATACTTGTGGCGGCCGGACTATGTCATCCTTGGAATGAATTGTGTGTTTTTCCAGTTCTAGTCATATTTTAATTAATCTTTAAATATTTTAATTTATATTAAGGTCTGGTGATTGGGATGGCCAATCAAGACAATCGACATCATTATTATCTTTCTACAATTTTGTCTGTACGGACTGGTGTACCGGTGGCACTGCCATCTTGGAAAATCCACTCATAATTTTCGAATTTTAAAACGGCTGGCAAAAGATTATTGTCAAAAATGTATATGTACTTAGCCGAGTTAATATTTCCTTCTACATCTGTGATTGTACCAAACCCGTCTTAACAAATACATCCCCAAAACATTAGACACACGGGCGCCGCCATTACTACTTCCATACAGTCCTAAGCATTGCGTGTTCCACATTTCTTTTGTTTTTCACCACACATACACACCTGAATTCGTACCTAGTTAACACCACATTTCATCAGAGAATATTATTTTATTCCATTGTTATTGTATTGTCCAGTGTAGTCTATTTCGGCACCATCGCACACGATTTCTTCTATTTTCAACAAAATCGTCAGTTTTTTCGGAACAATTCTCTTGTGAAAGCCATAACTTTATACCCAATCGTCTTTGAATTGACCTTTTACAAATAGGAACTAGAACAGCCTGACTAAATTCATTCATCAAATCGCGAAAGCTTCTTGTATGATCCTGTTTTACAAGCGTTATCAATGTACGCTCACCTTGCTTGCTCGTAGATCTGGGTCGACCTGTTCACGGTTTGTTTTCTATATTTTTCCATTGATCAAATCTTTTTAAAAATTTATACACTGCAGATCGACTAAATCCAATGATCTTTCCAATTTCTGATTTTTTTAATCCATCCCGAAGTAGCTGTAATACCTGCCGTTTTTAGTCAGTGCTCATCTCTTTTGTTTTTCTAGACATGTTGGAAACTCCCTTTTTGTAGCGTTTATATTTTATGTACGCACGTGAAAATTACGTCACGAACACGTCATATTTTGGAAATTATGGTTTCTAAATTTAGTAAGATAATGATAAATATAAATAAAGTTATAGGCAACCGAAGTACCTTCTTACCTGGTAGCGTGACGTTGTGTACACAAAACGTGAAATACTTCTGTCACCTAACGGTACCAAAAGTCACATAAAGTTGTTCTGTCACCTAACGGTACCAAAAGTCACATAAAGTTGTTCTGTCACCTAACGGTACCAAAAGTCACATAAAGTTGTTCTGTCACCTAACGGTACCAAAAGTCACATGAAGTTGTATCGATTACACCTCGCTATGAGCGGGAATCGAACTTGACCTTCTTTGAATTATGTCCTTTGCAAATGTCAAAAATGTAAATAACATTGATTTCCAGATGATAAATTATACAGTTCCATTTTTATACCCTTCCAATAAACCACCACGATATAACTGAAATATTGTTGAAAGTGACTTTAAACACCATAAACAAATCTTTCAATAATATTAAATATCATATGACAATTCCACCAATAACAACAAAGCGAACAGCCACAACACACATTAACTCACTGAACACAAAAAAAACCCCACGACATATGACATTGGAAATCTAGGTCCAGGCTTGGAACAGACACAAAAAACTATCTTGATATCTGGATCTGCAACGGCGATACAATTATAAACAAACCATAAAAATAAACCTGCACATATTCGCTGTCACTCAAAACGTCCACAAACTATCACAAAAATGAATGACAACATAAACATGGCGAGTACAATAGCAGGGTCAGTGAATGACAACATAAACATGGACAGTACAATAGCAGGGTCAATGAATGACAACATAAACATGGACAGCACAATAGTAGGGTCAGTGAATGACAACATAAACATGGCGAGTACAATAGCAGGGTCAATGAATGACAACATAAACATGGACAGTACAATAACAGGGTCAGTGAATGACAACATAAACATGGACAGCACAATAGTAGGGTCAATGAATGACAACATAAACATGGCGAGTACAATAGCAGGGTTAATGAATGACAACTTAAACATGGACAGTACAATAGCAGGGTTAATGAATGACAACTTAAACATGGACAGTACAATAGTAGGGTCAATGAATGACAACATAAACATGGCGAGTACAACAGCAGGGTTAATGAATGACAACTTAAACATGGACAGTACAATAACAGGGTCAGTGAATGTTCGTAGTAAACGGTCTATTACCTAGGAAAGTTGAATTTGCTGGTTAAAGACCAGTACTCTCCAGACAAGTTGGTTACAGTGGTCAATGCCTTAAAGTTGAATTAGCTGGTTAAAGACCAGTACTCTCCAGACAAGTTGGTTACAGTGGTCAATGCCTTAAAGTTGAATTAGCTGGTTAAAGACCAGTACTCTCCAGACAAGTTGGTTACAGTGGTCAATGCCTTAAAGTTGAAACCCAACATACTGCTAGTGAAGCAGCTTACCCTTCAGTAAAACCTGAATTTATCCCCGGTTGTTAAAGGGGTTCATCATAACACTAGGGGTTCATGTTCAATCTTTAGTTTTCTGTGTAATGTTTTGTGGAATATAGTTTGCCCTTTGTCTTTCTTCTTTTGTCCGAGGGCCCGGGTGGCTCAATCAATTAGTTAGTTGGATTCCCTAACAGCTCATACAAGCCTATTAGCAATACGGCGTGGGTTCGCGCCCAACTTTGTTAATTAAAAAAGAGTGCACTCGACTCGCAGCCGCAAGTGATAAAGTTTACCAGTTGCTTGCCCATGGTTGGTGGTTCTCTCCGGGTACTCCGGCTTCCTGCACCACTAAACTGGTCGCCATGATATAGCTGTATTGCATTAAGTGGCGTTAAACACCAAAAATCAATCAATCATTCTTTTGTCCTTTGGATTTACGGCCTCTGATTACTCCTTTGATATCGTTCAATTTTGCCGTAACAAAGATTGACAGCTGATTTGTTGAATTACAATTGCATGGTATGCAAATTTGGGGAGTATCTGTCTGTTCCACTGCTGTTTTGTTTTTGTTTTCTATTTGTTTCTCCCACTACTACCTACGGTGAACACATTTAAAAGCTATAAAAAACAAGAGAAGTGAGATATCGAAGGGGTATTCAGAAGTCGTAAATGGAAGGACAGAAAATACGATGGCCAAATCTTTAAAGATACCAAAGGGGTAATCAGAAGTCGTAAATCGAAGAACAGAAAATACGATGGCCAAAAGAAACAGGACAAGACAAAGATGTACAAAACATTACAAAGAAAACTAAGGATCGAACAGGACGAACCCCATTAAATACGAGAGTGAACTCAGATGCCCCGGAAGGATTAGCAGGTCCTGCTCCACATGCGACACCCGTCGTGTGACTGCTATACGACAAGAATATCATCTGATATGGAAATCGTGTTGGACACCTGTATACGTAAATAAGTACAAATAACATGAATAAAAGATGAACTCCCAACAAAACAAATGGGAGTCAAGACGAATCGAACATCGTTTTTACGCGAAAATCGTAGCGGACATCATAACACGCAACTAAAAACGTGACTTAGACGTGTAAGTTGACAACATGAACCCCACTAAATGATATGTTTCCGTCTGTCAACCACACGAAAAAGTTGAAAATAAAATGGCCTCAATGAGATGAAGGACAATAGAGTATGATAATTGTGAGTAATTCTGGGGCATGGGTTCACATGAAAACCATTTTCGATACGTTCAAGTTAAAAAAGTTTTAGTTTGATCCGAATTTGTGTTGAGATGTCAACAATAAAATGTTTTTTGGAAACGTTACTATAAAAGCATATTGCATTCACATGAGGTTGTAATGCATTTCAGAACTTGTGTTTTCGATAAAACTTTTCAGTTGACACGATTTCGAAACGCATCATCAATTTGACGTCTGAACATGCAATGCCTTTTCGAACAGATTTCCATACGTCTTCGAAACGTTTTATCTACCACGACGCCGGACACTGATTCCTACATATAGGTTATTATGCTATGAGGACAAGACGAACATTAATATCAGGCGAGTCAATCGATACATAAAAATGAAAATGAAATACAAAACCATTTAATGGTTCAAAATATACAATAATACTTAAAACAACAAAAACAAACAAAAAACAGAAGGTGTCGATATTATAAAACAATAAGATATATTATTAAAGCATCAAATGTCTGGAACACTGAAAAAATAAAGAAAAACAAACGGATATTATATAAAATCATCTTGATTCTCGTCCTAACGGAAATGATGATGTATTAATGAAAATACATTAAATTAATCAAAAGGCATATTGTTTGAACACGAATAAAGAAACGACACTTTGCTTATAAAATTGTAACTTAGATGTGCGTGTTATTGTTGTGTGTAGTGAATTCATACACTGTTACATACCTCATCTTGTAAATAGATATGTTACCTAGATGGACGGATCATTCTGTCAAGGGTTGTCTATTAGTCGTACGTGGGCGAATCCAATAGATAATTCACCCACGCAGAGCGCACACGAGTGCTCCGTGTTTGGAGAATGCCACATTCCTTCCATGCAAAACGCAACTTTAATGAAATGTTATGAGTTGTCGTTGGTGGCCCGTTACTAAGCAATACTTCCAATGGTATCCATCATCTGCCATTTCCCTTGTGACTCTTAATAACATTCACCCATAGGTGTAACAGTGTTTTCTTTCCACCAGTGTATTCTTTCCAGAGGATAAGTTACACTAGTGTATAATTTCCAGAGGAATTATTGCACTAGGTTATTCTTTCCATGCTAACCCTAACCCTAACTCTAACCGGAAATTCTACACTCCGGAGTAAAAGTACGCTTACATAAGTTCATCTCTATACATATAGGTGCCATCTTTTATCTACATCAATTATTGTTTGTAAACACAGGTCATAAATATATTTAATCTACTCCTGACATTAAACAACAATCAATCAATAATTAAATAAAGAGTGCAGAGTGTTTAGTACTGTCACCAAGTCCATCAAATGTTGTAGTACAATATATCACAGTGGCTTGAATTTCAATGATTTAAATAAAAAAAGAGTAAACAAATATAGTCTATACCCTATTTACTATATATATACTATATTTTATCACTCTTTTTTTATTTAAATCATTGAAATTCAAGCGACTGTGAATATATCCATTCATACACTGGTACATACTGTCTAAACCGCAGGGGAGATAATAACAAAAATTAAATTCCATACTGTACTCTAAAAAACTTTTGATATTGACAATACAATGGACCATACAGTGGGCTGGGGGAAAGTTGTAGGAGGGAACAGGTTCTCATAACTCAAGCAACAAAAAATACTCTTGGTTTCGAGGCATACTATTAGACAATTATTTTTTTCATGCTACAAATTCAGCTTTTTTTTCTAAAAAATCCCCAACATGTTTCTGACCACACCCCCAACCCTACCCATCTGTAATACATTGCAATTTCTAGACAGTATTTTACTGGTACAGGTTTTGATTTGTTACATTCAAAAGGAACACTGTCAACTGTACACTAAGTCCTTTATTAAAATATGTTCCACAATGGTGACCATTTTGGATTTCTTCACTAATGGGGAAGGAACTTCTTACCCTTCCAGAGCACCTCAGATTACCCCAGGTTTTTAGTGGGGTTTGTGTTACTCGATCTTTAGTTTTATATGTATGCTTTGTAGATGGTTGTTTGTCTTTTTGTACTTGTTCTTTTGGCCACTGTGTTGTCTCCCCTTTGATTTACAGCTTCTGATTACCTCTTTGGTATCTTTTGGCCACTGTGTTGTCTGACCTTTGATTTACAGCTTCTGATTACCCCTTTGGTATCTTTTGGCCACTGTGTTGTCTGCCCTTTAATTTACAGCTTCTGATTACCCCTTTGGTATCTTTTGGCCACTGTGTTGTCTGCCCTTTGATTTAAAGCTTCTGATTACCCCTTTGGTATCTTTTGGCCACTGTGTTGTCTGCCCTTTGATTTACAGCTTCTGATTACCCCTTTGGTATCTTTTGCCACTGTGTTGTCTGCCCTTTGATTTACAGCTTCTGAGTACCCCTTTGGTATCTTTTGGCCACTGTGTTGTCTGCCCTTTGATTTACAGCTTCTGATTACCTCCCTTTAGTATCTTCTAACGTTTCTTATAACATGTACTAAGTTTGACGTAACTGTATTTTTATGTGGACAAACAATATGCCTTCTACTTAAAGCATGCCAAACTATATATAAACAGTACAAAACCCAAAAATTAAATAATACAAATCCAGAAAAAATAATTTAAAAGCAAATACAAAGTGAAAACCTGATAAATAGTTCATGCATAAACCCTTAATAGATGACTAGAGTTCCATGATTCTTCTATTTAGCAATAATTTAATTTGATTTGAATATTTCAATCTGATTGGCTAATCCGCCTGGAGAAAATTTTGATTATACTCAATAACCTGAGTTGGTATTGTGATGTCACCAACGCGCTCATCCACCAACGACAAATTCAAATAGTCACATGAAATAATCGTAATTAAAATCGAGGAATTGAAATTGTTGAACAGGTTATACTTGCATAAACCTGGTTTGGGTCAGTTTACGCTTTTCATAAACCGCTTTGCGGTTTATTAAGCGTAAACTGACCCAAACCAGGTTATATCGTATAACCTGTTCAACAATTTCAAATATTCCTTAAATGTACAGGATGAGGTTTACGAGCAGTCTTCATTTGATTATTTGTTCTAAGGTTCTATGGTGTTTAACGCCATCAACAATATTTCAGTTATATCGTGGTGGTCAGTTTTATTCGTGGAGGAAACTGGAGTACCCGGAGGAAACCACAGACCTCATTTGAACCAGTTCTCTTATTTTTTAGATAAAAAAAGAGTGTTTTCACTTTTCACTGTTTATAAATCCCTCAATCATAAGTGCTTACCATACAAACTACAATTAAACACGTCTTTTCATGTCACGAGTAAGGAAGTTGTGTCATATTCTACATTGTTTTGCACAAAAGACCACATATTTTTTTTTTCGTACGCTATGGTGTCCTAGATTTTTTTCTTAGCTAATTACAGATCCTGGGTATTTTGTTTTCAATGTTCTTGCATCCCTGGCATTAAACTATACCAAAAGTAAACCATATGTAACAGGCCTTTCAATAAGGGGCAGTACCAGAAACTTCGACCCGCCTAAAATGGTCTTTGGTACCTCCTGATTTTAAAGAGTCTTGTATAAGATTGGTTGGTTGGTTTATGGTGTTTAACGCCACTTTCAACAATATTTCAGTTATATCGTGGCAGTTTGTGTTGTATAAGATATTCATGAAAATTTTAATATAATGTACCACCTGTAAATAGTGAAGTACTGGTAGACTTGACAAATATTGAAAGCCCTGGTGTAAACTACATGTAATAGTTTAAAACAAAGCTTAAACATTCATATAATTCATTTCTTATTGAAAATAAAAATCTAAAACATGCTTTATATATATCAAATTTATTCCAAATTCTTCATGCATACCATATCGACGTTGCACGTCGTACATTTGTGTTTTCAAAACTCATGCTGATAATATTATTACCCATCTGTATATGAAATATAGATTCTCCTTGTCCTACCAATGGATTATGATATTTCTCCACTGGAGATAGCTTAATTTTCAAATTTAATTATCGACAGTAGAGAAATATCCTAATCCATTGGTAGCAGAAAGAGAATCTGTTTCTCCTATGACAGAAAAAACATCAAATTTTTTGAAAAAGTAGTTAATGTCTGTGAAAATAAAGCTTTTTCTTCTGCTACCAGTGGGTTATGATATCTTTACACTCATTATAGTCAAATTTTTTAATTTGAAAGCTCGAGCATTGAACATCGAGAATGGATAAAAATTGCAATCCACTGTTTTATTAAAATTTGATCATTTAACTATCGGGGATGGAAAAATATCATAATCCACAAGTAGAAATAGAATCTGTTTCTCCTATGACCAAAAACGTCAATTTTTTTTAAAAGTAGTTAATGTCTGTCATGATTGACAGTCAAAAATAATTATACCGTGATGATAAAAAATATTATGAAAATTCAACCAACTGGTTATACATGCTATGAACAGGAGAAATCAAGCTACTGTTTGAACATTTCAATATCTGTATTTTTAAATCAGTCTTTTAAATATTTAGACAAAGAGTGAACATTTCTGATAATTAATAAAAAAAAAATTAATTAAAATAAAATAAAAAAACTTTTAATTTAAATATTCACCCTCCCCCTTTTTTTCTTAGGTTAATGTAGTGCTTAACAAAAACATTCCCAGACATAACAAAATATGATACTTTTAACCAACAAACAAACATAGCATTACATGCACCTTACAACATGCAAAAGATCATTCTAACAATGGCACATAAACAATATACTTTGATTGTACATCATTTTATATCGTAGTGATTTATTTGAGGGCTGTAAAATAATGACCAGGTCCACTTGCCAACTGGACAATAAAATATGATATCGGTCAGTTTTGAAGGACTTGACACATATTATCACAGCTCATCATATCAGACTCGCTGTGATAATGTCTGTCTCGACCCTCAAAACTGCTGTTATTCAATATATAAATATATTTAAAAATAGTTTTCCTTATTTTCTAAATATATCTGTTTATCATTATGAAAACAAGGCTTTCAAAAAGCCATTATTTGTCATGAACTACCGATAGCATAAAAATTACGAAATTATCATGATAGAACAAGATTGAATAAATTCTCTAAAGATATCATTATCCATTTCAATAAATTTTTGGAACATTTTTTTCCATGTATGCTAATCTTGATTTATCGACGTTTTTGTACCACACATTAATTCCACTTAAAAACAAGATGGCAACTATTTCATCTTGGCAGAAATACACATGGTCATTGTTTCTAGCAGAAGATCTTTAGAGTATATATATGTTCAGGCAGACCTTCCTTTTAGTGCTATGTTTCTCAGGCAACATATTCATAATGATATTGTAATGAAGATATTTAAATACCTGATTTGTAGATAAAAAACATTAAATTGATGACGTATCATTAGGTATCTATAAATATAATAAAATCAATCATTAATATAACATAAAAAACAAATAATAAACAGTTCATTTACATATATGCAAAATACCTTTAACATAAGTGAAAATCTTGTAACATACAGTGAAATCTATCTTGAGAAACCTAAATTATTGGATGTACCAGTTTGACAGAATAAGCATGTGACTAATTGTGACATCAGCTTGCGTAAATAAGGGTAATAACAAAATTACCGAACACAGAGCAATCTTCCAAAGGGAAATTCAAAACTCAAATCAATAAACAGACAAAATCAGTCAACAACCGGTAAACTGGAAAACCGCAATGGTCCTGACTTCGAACAGGCATTTCTAAAGAAATGGTGGATTGAATCAGATTTTACGGTGCCAACCTCTCGCTTCCATTACGGTTCAAAGGTTCCCATTGTCACTAAAACAGCATTTACAACAATACTGGAAAAAACAGGCAAAATAGCAGTCAAACAGTACCAAACTCAGTATCTAATATATCTCGTGAACCATCACCATCAACTAAAGTCAATTACTATTAGAAGTGGCTGAATTATAAATTAGTGTGATCTGCGTCCTGAGTTTAGTTCTAAAATATGGGATGTGGATAATAGCTAATAGCTTTTGCACAAAATTATATCAAATTTGATTCAGATCGATATTACATTCTGGATAAAGAAGGTTTAACAAGGAGGGGCACACTGACAGATTACCAGGGACGCGTCTCAGATTGATATTACACTCTAGATAAAGAAGGTTTAACAAGGAGGGGCACACTGACAGATTACCAGGGACGCGTCTTAAATTTGTAGGTTCTGTTTAAGATAAATTTTGTATCTATTACAGTTTTACATCATTTGTTTCTGTTTAACTATTCCATATTCATTTAAATAATGCCCTAGAAAAAAAAATATTGATGCATACTTAATAAAAACAATGGCTGTATTACAGCTGGTGTTGTTACACTGATTACAAATTTGAGGTAAAAAAAACCAATAGTTTATGTCTGTAACCACATATATAATAAAACTACATGAATATAAGGATCTACTTCTAACTACAGTGAAACCTGTCTATACTGAACCTCCTTTAGACCAACTTTTGGGTTCAGAATAGACAGGTATTCAGTTTATACAGGTTATTTTTGTACAAAGATTTCCTCGATTGAGACTTAATCTAATGTTTGGTTTATACAGGATTCTAGTTTTTTTCAGGGTTTGGTTTAGACAGATTTTACTGTATTTAACAAGGTATCTCCTTAAGAGATTGAACTGAACAAATATTTTTTCTAAACCAAAATCATCTGATTATTACATTCAATGGTTGATTATTGTAGGAGCATGAAAACCAGAGGCCCTTAAAGCATGTAAATGTCTTAATGTAGAAATATATTAGACTATGTACAAAATCTGGATAAATGGAATTGTGGCAGTTGGAATGGAGGAAAATTTTCATTTTTCATGGATTCCCACTTAATTCATACAAAAATGAGGATAATAAGGAATGTTCTGTATATAGATTAAAGTAGATAGAGTATGTTAGCAGTAATAGAAGTGAACACCAAAACTTAACATTAAAAAAAAACAAACAGAGAAGGCCGTACAAAGCACTAATATATTGTAAATAAAGGGCTATGTAGAGTGAAGCATGATACCGTACGACCCCAACATGTTGACAAGGGAAAGTTGAACAAGTGTATATTATCAATATGATCATTTGCATACACACACACAAAAAACCCACACTAATATTGAATGAAAAATAAAACAGTTAAATATTTACAATTTCACCCTTTTGGGCCTCTTTTGTGTCAAAAAAATTAATATGTACAATCATAACTCTATGCATTTTTCTGAATGGGATTTTTCTAAGGAATTCATTAAAAATCAGATGAAAAATAAGATCTCTGTGAACAAATAACAGAAACATCCCTTTTTTCACCTTACAGCCTCTTGCTAGGGTTATAATATCTCAAATCTATACCAATCTCTATTCAGTGCCAATGATTATGAAGTTAAAAATACAGAATGATCCATCAACTACAACTTCAGTTTTTGAACGGAAACTATTCTACCTACAGACGGACAACGACAGCACTATAACATATGATTGGTCATATACAAAAAAAACCTGTAAGGTTGATTTGATTCTTGGTCTTTAATGACACTTTCAGCAGTATTTCAGCTATATCATGGCGACCAGCTTTAGTGGTGGAGGAAGCCAGAGTACCCGGAGAGAACCACCGACCCTGGACAAGCAACTGGTAAACTATCACTTGCGGCTGTGAGTTGAGTGCACCCTTTTTTGTAATTTACAAAGCTGGGCGCGAACCCACGCCGTATTGGTGATAGGCTTGTATGAGCTGTTAGATCCAACGACCTAACTCATTGAGCCATCAGGGCCCCAAAACTGTAAGGAGTAGGGTAAATAATCACATATTAGATTTCCAATAGATTTTTTGCAGTTATAAAAAAAAATAGCACTGCCACTGAACAATGGATTTCTGATTTCAGGTTTCTTTCGGACAACAAGGGGATTATATATACATAAAAGAGCAATTCTCAAAAATAAAATCACAACACTTGATGATAAAACATATTACATGTGTATATATAAAAAAATATCTTAAAACGCAAATAAATGAATAATTGCTGAGCTCGGCGTTAAACCGGGAGTGTGGGTATAAATAGCTGTTGGCAGAGCAAACATTCAGATTCTTCATTATTTTGGTCAAGATTATCTCGAGGAGGAAAAATCAATGATACACAGTTTCCATAGTTACTTTGGAGCAAAATATTTGACAGGCATGGTTACTAGTGTTCCTACCTCCCAAACTTTCAGTCGTATTAAAAATTAATATTCTTCATCAGTCTAAAAACTACAAAAATCAATTCGAAAATTTAAATTTCTGAGGTATGTGACCTGAAGGTCACGTTGGTCATGTGACATACAGTTTCATAAATATGCTGTTCATATCAACGGGAATTTTTGATGATAAGCTCCGCCCTCAATTTTGTCGGTAGGCAATACTGCAAATTCCCCTTTAAACAGCAATCACTCACTCACTCACTTGTAATATAATAATACATATTTTTTTTTGCATTTGTTTGGATTCAGCTATTAAAATATTAGCTGAACATGATTTAAAAAAAAATCATATTTCTAAATAATCTAATTTTAAGAAAATAGCAATATGAGTTTTATGGGAAAAAAAAATCTAAATTTCTGTCAAATTTGAGTAACAAGCTAATAACAAATTCAACTAGAAGCTAATATGATTTTTTTTTTATAATATCTATTAAATTTCAAAGCAGTTACAAAATGTATTATTTGTGTATTCCCTACAACTAAAGTTACACTTCACACCAACACACATTTATATAGTATTCACTAACAAATAAAACTGACATTTTTCAGGAAAAGACAAAATTCAAATTGCATCAAAACATCAATACTCAACACTTGATTAAAATGTATATTTGTTTCTATGTTATCTTACCGTTGTATTAATTAGCAATGTTAGTACATGTACAGCTGAAGAAATTTTTCTGGTTGTATATAAAAACAATTTTAACTAAAGATATGGAAAAATTAAAAATTTTGGTAATATAGGCTATTAACATAATTGCACTTTCTTTCTTATAAAATTAGTAATTTAGAAACATAATAATGGAATAAAGAATTTTCAGAATTTGTTAATCTAAAGATATAAATATGGAATAAAGAATGTTGTACCTTAATAATTATTTCATATTATACACGTATATATCCACAAAAAAAAAAATTCTTTACTGTTGTCAAAATTAGGAAGACCACAAATATAAATTTACATAAAGTGAAACTTTTTAAATTCCATCTTTTAAACAATGAGTATTGATACAAAAGGTTCTAACATTGTTGACTATATACAATTTTATAAAATTATTTTTTGTTAAATTTTACATTAGAAAAATACAGACTAGATAAATACATAGTAATTACTTTGTAATCTTGTAATCTGAAACTTTATCAAATTATCTATTTTTATCATTTATATAACTTCATCTTCATGCAGCCTCCATTTCCAAACTAACCTTTTGCATACAGCCTGAACGACATGTCCAAAATGGCCATCGTAATCACAATTCGAATAACAGTATATGGCATTCCATTTCATACTACACTGATTTATAAATCATGATTGATATAATCAAATATTTCAAAATATTCTTATACATAGACTTGTATCAATATGATAGCCAATATTAATATTAATATTCAGGAATTTGTTTCCAATATGGCCACCACCCATAATGTATTTTCTTGTATAAAAACATCATGCACAATTTTAAACTTGAATATTTTAGAATTTGTATCCAATATGGCCACCACTATAGATTTTCTTGTATAAAAAACCATTCTTAATTTTGAACTTCTTGAAGATGTTAGAATTTGTATCCAATACGGCCATCATTACCATAAAAATATTCTTGTATGAAACATCATTCAAAATTTTGAACTTCTTTAAGATGTTAGAATTTGTATCCAATATGACCACCGTTACCATAATACATATTCTTGTATAACATCATGCATAATTTTGAACTTCTTGCAACATTTTATCCAATTCATCACATTTATCTGGACTCACTTCAGCTTTGGCTTCTTCGGTATTATCTTCAATAGGTTCTTTTTCTTGATCTTTACTGTTGTTCTGTATTAAATTTTCCTCATCACTTTTAGGTTCAGCATTTTGTGATTTTTTTCGTGCTGCTATTTCTTCCTGATGTTTTCTTTTAAAGAATCCCAGCTAGAAAAGATCAAAGATATTCGTGAAGATTACCATTTGAAGTAACATAACCACGTGTAATGACATTCCATATATTGATCCCTTCTTCATATACTGTAGTCCCCCACCCCCTTTTTATAAGGCCCTACTCACCAAAGCCTGAAAGGTCTCATTTAGATAAAATGAGATACTTAAATACTGGATTTTTGTCCCCTTAAAGGGAGACCACCCTTCATTGCTGAAGGTGTTACTTTATAAGAAGGGAGATTACTGTACTATTTTGAAGAACACTTTTGTCTGTTACCAGTAGGCAGTGATGCAGAAGAAGTACCAGTAAATATGCATATTAAGTTCCAATGAATAAGATGGTCGGTGATTACTGTACTGGTCCTTTTATCTGTATATACAGGGAACTAGATCAATATATAAAGGGTGAAACTTTCAATTTATTGGTTGGTAAATAGGGAAAATTACAAGATTTGACTTTGGTTTTATGCTGTTTAATGCCACTTTCAATAATATTTCAGCTATATCGTGGCGGTCAGTTTTATTGGTGGGGAAAATCAGAGGACCTGGAGAAAACCACTGACCTGTCGCAAGTCACTGACAAACTTTATCACATAATGTTGGACAACTCGTCCTGATCGAGATTCAAACTCACAACATCAGTGGTGATGGGCACTGATTGCCTAGGTAGTTGCAAATCCAACTACCATACGATCACAGCCATGACGGTCCCCAAATAATAAGAAGTCATACCTGGTATGATTTGTAATAGGAGAGTGATTCCAGCAGGATCTGTTACATACATGTAACAAGTAATCTGAGAAAATTCTAACTCCCATCCAAAAATTCAGAAAAAAAACTAAATGACAGGGAATAATTATTTTTATTTTTTATTCTCAACAGCCATACATTATTAAAAAAATAAGAATTATGAGGATTCTTGCTACAATTTGTGTTGTTTGTTTTATTGGATGATGTCCCACGTTTTATTGGATGATGTCCCACATGACTATGTGAGTAACATTGTGGGTGTCTCATTAGAAACATGAACTGTTTACCCTCCACAAACACTGGGTTCACCCCCCATTTTCAGTGGGGTCCATGTTACTCATCTTCTTAGTTTGTGTTTTTTATATTGTTGGTCTTCATCCTGTATCTTGTGTACTCAATTTGGCCGATGTCTCTGGATTGTCCATTCTTGTGGCCGATGTCTCTGGATTGTCCATTCTTGTGGCCGATGTCTCTGGATTGTCCATTCTTGTGGCCGATGTGTCTGGATTGTCCATTCTTGTTTATCCTGTTAGTTTTCTCTAACATTCATTTAAAAGACAGAAGAAAAATATATATTCTTCCATGGCTTAATTGTATATTTCTTACCTTCCAAAATATAATGGCTACGACTCCTAAAACAATAAGACCACCAAGTATACCTAGTAACACAACCCACCAAGCAACTTCTTTTTTAATCTGTTCAGCAGGAACTACATCAGTCTTAGCCTAAAAAATAATACAATTAATGGTTCAGATTATTCTGATCAAAAACATTACAGGCAGAAGGTATTGGTAAAACACACAAAAACATTACAGGCAGAAGGTATTGGTAAAACACACAAAAACATTACAGCAAAATAATTATGCTTTACATAATACATACAGGTATGGTTGATTAAATAGACTTTAGCTTGAATAATACATTTCCAATAAAGTTCATCACTCAGTGGTCCTGAGTATGATCGAACTTGTGTTATGTACATTCGCCGACAAGGAGGCATGTGATTAAAGACACTTCTCCAAAATGTAATATATACATTTAAAACTATGATTTTCATGACACTTCAGACATTTTTCACATCATCATTCAATATAAAATATGTGTATAATATTTTCTCCCATTATTATGGTGTTTTAACCCCACTGAACCAGTGGTGGAAATATCTGTGATCCTCTAGAGGATTAAAATGTCTCGTAACTTTCCCCGCATTAATTTCAAATTTTGAAATAAAGTTCGTGTTAAATAATGGGAGAAACAAATTCTCCTTCAGTTGCCCATGTGGGTTACGATATTTCTCCACTCTCGAGAGTTAAATTAAAAATTTTAACCACTCGCCTGACGGCTTGTGGTTAAAATTTTAAATTGAACTCTCTTGAGTGGAGAAATATCATAACCCACGGGCAACTGAATGAAAATCTATATATATATAAGTTAATTTTTGTCTCTCGATAAATTAAGATAGTGGTACGTGTAACTGTAAGTCAAACATTTGTTGTTTTTCTGTTGATAACCCATCATCTAGGACAGGGTTTGGTTTGGTTAGATTATATGGTACTTAATGCCAATTTCAACAATATTTCAGCTATATTGTGTCGGTTAGTTTTATTGGAGGAAACCGGAGAAAACCATCGACCTATCACAAGTGACTTGCCTGAGCGGGGTTTGAACTCACAACTATAATGATGATAGACACTGATTGCACAGGTAGTTGTAAATCCAACTACCATACGATCACGACCACGAATCTAGGAAATGAAATTCTGTACACCAAATAACATTGAAGGGACAAAGATGCTAGATGTAGCGTTTATCATCAGAAATAAAGTACCGCTCTCAACTGCCAGCTAGGGGCTGTTTCTCACCGCTCTCAACTGCCAGCTAGGGGCTGTTTCTCACGCATTTTACTGTATTAGTTATGCTCATTATTGAAGACCCTAATATGACTGAGCAATACAGAATGGCATTTAAAGTGCTGTTCCTTTACTTTAATCTATGTAATGTCTGACAGTCTCTCATGTATATCTTTACTTACTACAAGTGATTCCTTTACATTAATCTATGTAATGTCAGACAGTCTCTCATGTATATCTTTACTTACTACAAGTGATTCCTTTACTTTAATCTATGTAATGTC
>MJUT01056373.1:110289-128572 GCA_002080005.1 Gigantidas platifrons
TTGTTTAACCTTACCTCTTCTCCACTAATGGTAGTTTTAACACAGATGATGACAGACAAAGACAGACACTGTGATCCCCAATCTATTGTTTAACCTTACCTCTTCTCCACTAATGGTAGTTTTAACACAGATGATGACAGACACTGTGATCCCCAATCTATTGTTTAACCTTACCTCTTCTCCACTAATGCTAGTTTTAACACAGATGATGACAGACAAAGACAGACACTGTGATCCCCAATCTATTGTTTAACCTTACCTCTTCTCCACTAATGGTAGTTTTAACACAGATGATGACAGACAAAGACAGACAGTGTGATCCCCAATCTATTGTTTAACCTTACCTCTTCTCCACTAATGCTAGTTTTAACACAGATGATGACAGACAAAGACAGACACTGTGATCCCCAATCTATTGTTTAACCTTACCTCTTCTCCACTAATGGTAGTTTTAACACAGATGATGACAGACAAAGACAGACACTGTGATCCCCAATCTATTGTTTAACTTTACCTCTTCTCCACTAATGATAGTTTTAACACAGATGATGACAGACAAAGACAGACAGTGTGATCCCCAATCTATTGTTTAACCTTACCTCTTCTCCACTAATGATAGTTTTCACATCATACCGAGATCCAACCATCTGTACAATTTTTATCTGAAATAAAACATTTCCTTTTATATATACCGTAGGTCATAATAAATAAATATTATAAATCAATTTCTTTCCCTAACCTGTAATTAAAAGCTTTTTTTTTCTAATTTAACAAAAAAGTGATGTGAGGTTTACTCGATACAACATGATGTGATAATGTTTACTAGTGTCCTGCAACAGGTCGGTGGTTTTCTCCTAATACTCTGTTTTCCTCCACCAATAAAACTGACTGATTGTGAGACACCACAATATAACTGAAATATTGTTAAAGTTGGAGTTAAACACCAATCAATCAGTGATTATGAGTGATTGTTGTTTTAACGCTAACTCAGCAATTTTCCAGCTCTATCACGACGATAACAAGTTAATTTTCAATGAAATGATGACGAGGTTCACTTTGTACTAAACCAACACTCTTAGTGAAACAACAGTCCACGGATAGATATGTAGCCCCACTCAGACACATTATCCTGATTCCGTGCCAACCCATCTTTGCTCATTCTACTTAATGCAGCATGTTTAACGGAGAAGCTACCAATTTTATAGTCTTTGGTTTGACCGGATCTGGGCTCAAACCCACGATCTACCACACTCGGGGCGAGGTCGCTAACCATTACACCACCAATGCGGTTACATGTACTGCAATGTTGTAATGTATGCCTAACAGTAACGCAACTTACCTGACCTGTACCATTACCTCGGGGTCCACCTAAAGCAATGTATTCTGCCCTGTCCCCTAGAAATTTACCTGTTGTTAATGCATAACCTGTAAAGACATGGAACAATATAAAAACATGTCAAAGAACCTTCTAATACCAACAACCTAATTCAATGAATTTTATAATCACAAAAAATAAATGTTCTTCAACAGATGTCTGTGACTTACATTTTATAAAGATATAAAACTAAAATCCATATGATCCTAATATAGTTTTTATTCTTAATCAAACCCAGAGTTGCCAAGCGGGTCACGCCCGCCAAACGACCACATCACCCGCCGCGGGTCATTAAAATAACCCCCCATCCCATCCTTCATCCGCCAGAACACCTGACACTACGAAATGACAAAAGAACGATAACTCGTGCTGTTTACTTTGGCATATTTCTCGCGAGATGGCGTCGCGAAAACAACAGGAAGTGAAACTGTCAAAATAATTTCAGGTAAGTTGTTTGATGAATTAATATATTGATTAGTGAGTTTTAATCACAGGTAATTACTTTGTTTGAACTGCATTTACTCTTTGTATAATGTCTTCAACAAGGAAGAGGTCGCTATCCAGGCCTAGTATTATCGGAAGCCCAAAAAAGAAAAAATATATTTGCAAATACCAACGTAGCTGGGAGAAAGACTTTGAATGGTTACAGAAATGCACCTTAGGGGAGGATTTTGCATATTACACATTATGTTGTGCACATTTTTCTGTGCCATCTGGAGCATTGTAGGATGTCAAACGTCATGCTTCTAGGTTAAACCACATTAAGCTTGTGCCAAAGATGTTTCCTGATAGCCAAATTGCATCCAATTTTGCATGTGGCTGCACAAAGTGTACTTAGATGAGATGTGTTCTAAACTTAAAACTGAATGAAATAAAATGTGTCTTATATAACGTTTTTTTTACACATTTGTGAATAAACATGAATACGCCCTGACATGAAGATTATATATATATATATTTTTTTTTTATTTCGGCACATGAAGATTATATATATATATATATTTTTTTTTTATTTTGGCTCCAAAATTTCGTTACACAGTATGACCCAACATTTGAATACTAAATGTTGGGTCATGCCCCCCAACACCATCTCTGAAGGTTGGCAACTATGATCAAACCATTAAATTATTTGGCTTTCCAATCTTTCGATTTTGAGCGTGCCTGATGAAGGTTATTCCAGAAACGTGTCGTGCACACTAAATTTGATAACTATTTTTATTGGAAGTAAAAAACAATTTCAAATGTCGGCCATTTTCAATTTGTACTTAAATATTTGATAATTTGCTGAATGGTTTGAGAAAAATAATCAGTGATGGTTATTCACGTCTATGTAAATAAACTACTTGTATGGTGTTTATGTTTGTTTGTTTGTTGGTGTTTAATGCAACTTTCAACAACATGTCAGTTATATTGTGACAGTCAGTTTTATTAGTGGAGGATACTGCAGAAAACCATCGACCTGTGGCAAGGCACTGACAAACTTTATCACATAATGTTAACGTTGTATCGAGTACACCTCTGCTAAATTGTGACTTAAAGGGGGACTACATGTATTGTGTTTATTAACTTGGTTTTATTAAAACATACCAAAGTAGTCGTTATTTCTTTCCTGGTCGTATGATTCTGATGCTACGTTAACATCATTCACATTAAATTCAATTAAACCACCTGAAAAATAATAAATTTAATTAAACCACCTGAAAAATAATTTAAAGTTATTCCATCTTAAATAAAATATTCAAAAAACTGAAAAGATAACTGTATTGTATTTTAAACTTTGCAGATGTATATCGCCCATTTTACAGTCGCAAATTGAGTTTACCTAGCAACAGGTACAAAGTTAGGTAAATGAATATTTGCGACAGTAAAACCAAGATTTACATCCGCTAAGATAAAAATACAATACAATTATCTCATTTCTAATGCAATACTAAACATAAAAATGTATTTTTGCATTTCCCTGGGTCTACAAATCACACAAAGTAAAATTCTGTGCAATGTTGTTGACGACTTGGGCACATACACAACATGACATCATATGAAGACTTCCAGCTTAACACGTAAAGATCAGACATTTTTTTGTCTTTGTGTATACTTCAATTTTGATAAAATTTAACAAAAATAAGTTTGTAAGGTAGATATTTTAATTATTTTTGTGTATTGTTGTGAATATGACATGTATGATTTCACATTTTCAAGATGGTGGATCCTTCCAGCTGGACCATTTATATACGACTTTTAGATTGAGAATTTTACGTAGAATGGTAACCAATCAAATAATATGATACAAACAAATTGCATTAAAATTTAAGTTATTCCATCTTAGATAAAAATATAAATTGTCATATATGAACGTAACAAATTATGAATTTTTCTACATTGGAATTCCTTTGATAATTGATATTACGTGTGAAAAGATCAAAGGGAAAACTTACACATTATCAATAAAAGAATTTATTCTATATTAGTAAATTCTTTAGTATAGATTTCTACCAAAATTATTTTCAAGACAAAAAGACGTATTCACCGCCTCAGATTAATATTCAACGTGGTAAATGTCACGTGTTACTATTTTTGGAACATGGATTTTTTTTTTGATTGATGCAAACAATAATATTAATGTAGCACTACGTCAGGACAGTCGACATGTAACTTTTTTTTCTTCAGAATATCACTATTTCCTCAAAATATAGAATAAAACAATTACTGTCTTTTGATGAGGTAAATGTGTGGATTAATTGACTTTTGAAAAAAAAAATGATATTCACTTTGCCCTTTCGGGCTCAGTGAATATCATTTTTTTCAAAAGTTTATAACAAGTGCAGTGATATAGAACTACATACAGTACTGTCAGAGACATACAATGATAAATCACTGTGATAGACATATCACTCATATTGGTGATTTGGATACATCTTTTGTTCTATTAAATATATTTTCAAAATCTCTTGTACATTTAGAGTGTTACTTACTATCACACAAAAGGCATATAAAAATAAGTAAATAGATTAAACAGACCAAAATATATATCAGTATCACTAAGAAGAGTGATACATCTATCACAGTGATTCATGATGCTATGTCTTTGACTGTACCGTATGGTCTCTATGTCATAGAATGCCAAGTTTATACAGATAGAGCACTCTTTTGTATATCATACATACCAGCAGCATCACGTAAACCAGGGGCACCAATCAGAACTTTTTTATCATCCTGAAAACACAAAAGTAACATTTTACAAAGTTACGAATTTCAACTATGGTACTAAATGAACAGCTGTGCCATATACTGATATAGACATGATATGCCCGTTTCATTATATTTATTACTGAAATATATAATGAAGGTATTACTCTGGAATGACAAATATAGAATAACAGCAGTTTTGAAGGTCCAGATTTAAATAGTCATAATTCAGCTAGAATCTTGACTTTAATAGTCCTAATGGGGGGAGGGGCATGACAGTATTATATAACAATTGAGTGAGTGAGTGATTATTGTTTAATGCCAATTCAGCATTTTTTTAGTTATATTATGGCGAGAACATGTTAATTTTCAATGAGATGATGATGACGTCCGCTTTGTTCTAGACCAACATGCTCAGTTGATTTTTAATATGCTAGCTCACTGAAACAACAGTCTGCAGGTAGACTATGTCGCTCCACTCGTACACATTATTCTGATTTTGAGCCAACCAGTCTTTGGTCTTTTTCCTTTATGCCACGTGCTTAGCGGAGAAGCAACAAATACCAATTTCATAGTCTTTGGTTTGACCCGATCTGGGCTTAAACCCACCATCTACCGCACTCGAGGCGAGCACGCTAACCATTACGCCACCGATGCTGCTTTTGAAAAACAATTTAAAGGAAGTCAGTACATCATCTGACACTCAAATAAAGTGGTCTGATTAGACAATCAGGTTATTATGAGGCAAAAAGAGGATTTCAAACTGCAATCTAATTAAAACAAGATGTTGCACGCTACGTCATGCTAAGAATACCCCCACTCATTCATTCGTAAGTCACACAGTAAACAGGAAGTAGATGTGCGGTAAACCTGGAAAGGGGAGACACGGTACAAGTCACCATGCTAAAGCCATATATCAACAGGGCTTTCAATAAGTTTTGAAGTAGCAGGCTATTTCCAAAAAGTAGGTGGAGAAATGCACCAATTAATATTCTCTTTAATGTGTTAATCTAGGGTCATCCCAAAATGTCTACAGGTCAATTTTGGTTGATTAGACATTTTTAAAATGTCTACAGGTAATTTTCTTATGTTACTTAAAATATTTCATGAGTTGCTGTATAAAGTACCATGATATAGCTGTTAATCTGTGGTTCATTTGCTTCATTTTGGTTTCTACTCAAAATAAAGAATGTTGTCTAGAAAAAAGGAAACAATAACCCAGAGTAGAACAAAATTTGATATAATTGATCTTATGCAAATTATGGATCAATACCAGTATTGTCCACAACACTGTGAAATTTGTCAAAATATCTGTAATATTGGATACAACCATACTGGTTTATTTTTATCTGTTATCCAATTGTGGGTGTAAATAAGGTGCATATAAGTACAAGTTATATACTTGGGGGTCCAAACCTGGAGGTCAATACATAAGGAAGAAGAAGTACATGTAATGGATGTCTATTTAGCATGTGTGTTATTACTACAGGTAATCTATAGAACTGGTTGTTGCTAAATATTGTCTTTGTTTCAGTTTAAGAAGACAGGTTTTTATTTAAGATTAAACTTAAGTGGTGTTATTGTGTTTGATAATAAAATATTGTAAATGGCATATTTAGATTTTGTTAATTTTGGTTTGTTTCAAGTATATATATAAGGGAAATAACTCATTTTTTTTTTTATCAACTTGCGAAGTTGAAAAATACGATATCAAACTTTTGTTTTCCTTTGCCACTTTCTTTCAAACGTCTTTCCCGGGAAGGCATTGTACTTATAATTACAAATATTGATATTTTCGTTCATTTAAGCATTTCTGAGATTGCGACTTTAATTTCGTCAATGTGAATGTCCTTGAACTTCATCAAAGCATGGAGAAATGATACAAGAAAAGAGTTTTGATCTGGCATTTCACTTTAGTTTTAATCAAAATAAATTATGGACAAATTGGAGATCAAACAGGCCTCTATTATACAACAAACCCTGTATTTTATACTGAATGTTTTCCGGATCAAATTTATTTTTACCGGATTTGTTTGGGAATCACTGGGATACAGTTAGTCCTGAACAAATCTCTCGACCAATGAAAAAACGTGTATATTAAACAGTATATCGGAAAATTGTTATTCCAGGAAGCAAAAAAAAATATATAAATAAAGCGCAGTAAAAATAGATTTATTATCGAAACACGACAACAATATTGACATGATTGAAATAAAATTTTAATTTTTTTTTCTTCGACAAAATAGCCGGCGGTCTTTCTCTAAATAAACGGCGAAAATCGCCGGCTACCGGCTTCTATTGAAAGCCCTGTATCAAATATAAAATCATTTCTTCCAGTAGAAACTGAGATAACTGTTACGAAAGTTTTCATTACGGCAAACATGAAAAATTCTAAGTCGCACTGTAAACAGGAAGTAAATGTGCGGTAAACCTGAAAAGAGGAGACACGGTACAAGTCACCATGCCAAAGCCATATATCAAATATAAAATCATTTCTTCCAGTAGAAGCTAAGATAACTGTAACAAAAGTTTTCATTACGACAAACATGAAAAATTCTAAGTCGCACTGTAAACAGGAAGTAGATGTGCGGTAAACCTGAAAAGGGGAGACACGGTACAAGTCACCATGCCAAAGCCATATATCAAATATAAAATCATTTCTTCCAGTAGAAACTGAGATAACTGTTACGAAAGTTTTCATTACGGCAAACATGAAAAATTCTAAGTCGCACTGTAAACAGGAAGTAGATGTGCAGTAAACCTGGAAAGGGGAGACACAGTAGAAGTCACCATGCCAAAGCCATATATCAAATATAAAATCATTTCTTCCAGTAGAAGCTGAGATATCTGTTACGAAAGTGTGAACGGACGGACAAGGTGATTGCAATATAGCACCCTCTCTACGAGTGGGGGTATAATTAGATGATTGTTCTATCTTTTTTTGTTTTTAAATTCTTTTTTGAAGATACACAAACATCTAACAACACCCCATTTTGGGTCATTTCAGGGTTCATATATTCAACTGACCAATCAGCGATTTAAAACCGACTACACCCTAAAAGCTTTTTTCTGATTGGTCAATATATTTAATTGTCTTGCATATGATTGGACGGTCAAAGATGAAAACCTAATATGACCCTTAAAGGGTGTTGTTAGATGTTAGTGTATTGCCAGACAAAATAAATTAAAAAAAAAGACAAACAGACATTTTATTTTAATTAGATCGGTCAAAATGTGGCTTACAATGTAAATGATGAAAGAAGCAATAATGTATCAAATACTTTACTCTATTGTAATCAGATCTGTTTAAATTATCATATCAAAATAAAAACAAACTATGAAAAGCAGATAATATTTGTCTTATATTACACATCTCCTACTTCAAAAGTACAGAATAATCAGTTGTAGAAATTAACTAGTTATTTTTTGTAAGTCTGGTATTGATATTGTTTGTAGAAGGAATTTTTGAAGGTCATACCTGTAAATTGACTTAGGATTTCTTTACCTGTGGCTTTTACTTGATAAATATATTGATTATGGGTGGTTAATACCACTTTCAATAATACAAAAACAAATGTATATTAGTTATATAATGGCGGTCAGTTTTGTTGGTGGAGGAAACGGGAGTATCCACACAGAAAACACGACACATATCACACATTATGGTTTTTGTGTGCAATCAATTTGTATACCTCTCCTTATTAGATGCTGTGTCTAATTACAGAACAAGGGGGGGGGGGGGTGTAATTTGTTGTTGTTTTTTTTAGCTAAAACAAGTGAGAACAAGTTACATTTTTGATGAGATGGTGATGATATCCACTATGTACTAGACCAATGTGCCTAGTTGGATTTTCATAGTGCTAGTTTACTGAAACAACAGCGTAAGGGCAGACATGTCACTCCACTCGGCCAGAGTTCGAACCAACAATCTACAGCACTTGAAGTGAGCATGCTATTCAATACACCACTGTTATAGTTAGTTACACCTTTAGCATTTGTTAATGTTTCACATATGGAAGATAACTAGTTTTACCAGTTATTTTAGAAGAATCTGTCTAAAACAAAACCTGTAGAAACCGACATCTTGTTTATTCTGAACTTCAAAATACATCAAAATTTTCAAGACATCCATGTAACATTAATATGGATAGTCCTAAAAATATGACTAAATTGTTAGATTTAAACTTATATTAGTAGCTATAACAGAATATAAATCTTATACACTCGTTCCCAAACACTCGCAGTGCTAATCTTTATATCCTATCAAATGACATCAGATAACACTTACATCCTTAGAATACTGTACAGACATTCCCATCTGTCCATACTGATAATGGAAGTAGTCGGTCCCAGTCAACGTGTTGTTTACTTGTTGTTTATCATTGGGTGGATTAGAATAACTAGTGTCTTTAGACAACAAGGCATAAGTACCCACTGAAGCTGTATCTAGAATTCTAGGGATTTCATAGCAGACACCATTCATATAGTACATTGGTGATGTCACTTTTTTCTCCTCAATCTTGTTAACCCATCGAGGGGAACACACCTGAAAAATAAATAAATATTAAGATAATGGAAAAATTTGCTTTATTTCAATATTTTATTTAAAAGTAAAGTTATAAAAGAATTAAATTACGTTCTGCCTTGTTCTGCATATTTTCAATTAATGTTAAAAATTTCAAAAGAAATTGAAATTATTATTCATGTATAGTTTGAAGTTTCATCTTTTTATGTTAAACTATAAGTACGCTGATTCTGGCCATCTTGGATTCCCAATCTACACAAAAAGCATGTGTTTATGTTCAATGCATTGAGGTGAGAAAGTGGTTGTTTGCTTTGTTGATATTGTTGACGATTTATGGTTGGTTTATGGCGTTTATCTCCACTTTCAACAATATTTCAGTTATATCGTGGCGGTCAGTTTTATCGTTGGAGGAAACCGGAGTACCTGGAGAAAGCCACTGACCTGTCACAAGTCACTGACAAACTTATCACATAATGTTGCATCCAGTACACCTCGTCATGAACGCGGTTCAAACTCAAAACTTTAGTGGTGATAGGCACTGATTGCACAGGTAGTTGTAAATGCAACTACCATATAGGATCACGACCACAACGGCCCCCTGAGACCACCATTGTTTAAACTTCCTATTGATAAGTTATCTCCCTTATAAACGTATACATACTGTGACAGCGTCTCCCACAGTGAGTGAGGCACCAAACCATGCGTTATTTCTACCTTGTACAATCTGTGTATCTTGCGAATCATATTCTAGACTTCCAGCAGCTCCTGTAATGACAAAATAAACATGTACGTTTGATGCTATTTTAGCAAGAAAACTCAAAATTTACAGCCAAACTGTTAATGAAGCAGTCCTTTCTATTTGTTGTTTCGTCTTCTCCATTTGGCACAACACAAAAGGTTTATAGGACATTGTTACATTTTATAATTTTATCATATGGTTGTATCATTGGGCATGGAATCAAATTCACACACAATACTAGCGGTGATCAGCACTGATTTTATAGGTAGATGTACATATATATCCAATTACAACCTCAGTGATCTGAGACAGGGCTAAACTACATTTTTGCATTCAACAAGAATTTTATAAATCATCCAATTAGAACGCTGCATTTATTTAATATAATGTTTTGATTGGATGTTTTTCCAGTATTGTGTACAAAACTCATGAACCTAAGGAATGAACAGCAGTTTCCGAGTTTGAATCAACATGGCACAAACATGTAAAAAGGAGTTATACAAGGAAAAACACAAAAGAAAGCATGTACTATTAAATTCAAAATTTTGGTTGAATTATGACTATCAAAATCAGGATTACTGTTGAACTATGAATATCAATGTCTGGATTTGACTCACAACTGAAAAATCATCTCACTTTGTGAGTCTATCAATCTCCCATTGAAAAAAAACTCGTGGTTAAAGCCTAGGTTAATTTAATTCCATCAACTCATTTTATGAGGGGGGGGGGGGTTTCAGGTATATTGTTTTTACTTAATGAGTACAGTAATTAGGTTTTTGTCCTTGTCAAAAGTCATCTCTTTATTTTAAATACTTGCTAAAAAAAACACAAATGAAGTCCATGTTTTATTTCCCATAATGCACCCCTTTTTGTACATGATTTTTATATGGAAATAAACTACTTATATGATCAAGCACAATGTGCATATTTATATAATATAACAAGACCCATATGTAAAATATGACACTGCCAAGATAATGTACACGGTGCACATGTCCTCCACTTCAGTCTTTCTGACAATATATAGCTTTTAATCTTCAATACAAATTTTTTTTACAATTATCAGAGCAAAAAAATGATTGCATCCAAATAAATTTTAAACAACTACAAAATTTGCAAGATTTGCAAGAGATAAAATACAACTATAGTCAAACCTGTCTTATGTGACCTTCCAAGGGAACAGTGAAATATGGTCACATAAGACAGGTGGTCACTTAATACAGGTTTAATTGATATGAAGTGCACCATGAAGGGAAATAAAAAATTAAGGTAACATGATACAAGTTATTGCTTAAAAGAGGTGGTCAATAAAGCAGGTTTGACTGTGTATATACACAGGTACATTCATGATTGTTAAAAGTACATAACATACTTTAAGTATCAACATTTTTCAATGTTTTCAGATTAATTTTGAATTTACACAAAATTGAAATATTTTCCAATCTAAACAAAAAGATCAGACATAGTCAGTCATTACATTTAAGCAACAGGCATGGTCATGGTCGTGATCGTATGGTTGTTGGATTTAAAACCACATGTTCAATTAGTGCCTATCACCACTAAAGTTGTGAGTTTGTATACAGCTCATGATGAGGTGTACTTGATACAATGTTAACATTATGTGATAAAGTTTATCAGTGACTTGTTTATCAGGTCGATGGTTTTCTGCGGTTTCTTCTGCCAATAAAACTGACCGCCACGATATACATGTAACTGAAATATTGTTGAAAGTGGCGTTAAACACAATAACCCTAACCCTTACACTATATCAATAAAAAATTACAAACACATTGACAAATTTTGTTTGACCATTGACTGTATGTAATTTTTTATTGATATACGTCATGTAGTGTCAAGTACACTGTACCTGTACATGTGTTGGAGCAAAAGAAGAAACACTTTTCAAATTTTGACCTTTCTTTTTTTTTTCTTAAGAGAAATCCAGGACTGGTCTTCATAAAAAAACTACATGTAAGTGGTCAGGCTCATGAAGGTAGAAAATTAAAGTTCATTTTATACTAAAGAGTGCAATGAACATAGCCTTACAACAGGAATGGTCCTATTGTAACAGTGTATTCTTTCCAGAGGACAAGTTACACTAGTGTATAATTTCCAGAGGAATTATTGCATTAGGCTATATATTCCATGCTAACCCTAACCCTAACTGGAAATTCTACACACCGGAATAAAAGTACGCTTACACTATTAGTATGGAGTAAATAAACGTTAGAGAATTCCGAAGGGGTAATCAAAAATGGACAATCCAGAGAAACTGACAACATAAGAAAATTACAACATATGTTAGACAATATGTAAACAAACACAAATAACGTAAAGACACAAGCCCTCTTGTAGTACAAATGTAAATGTACAAAAATGTATACCTGGCATCTAGTCAGACGACAAGATAACAAGGGTGGTCCTATTAGTATGGAGAACAGTGTATACCTAGTATCTACTCTAGACGACAAGATAACAAGGGTGGTCCTATTAGTATGGAGAACAGTGTATACCTAGTATCTACTCTAGACGACAAGATAACAAGGGTGGTCCTATTAGTATGGAGAACAGTGTATACCTACCTAGTATCTACTCTAGACGACAAGATAACAAGGATGGTCCTATTAGTATGGAGAACAGTGTATACCTAGTATCTACTCAGACGACAAGATAACAAGGGTGGTCCTATTAGTATGGAGAACAGTGTATACCTAGTATCTACTCTAGACGACAAGATAACAAGGGTGGTCCTATTAGTATGGAGAACAGTGTATACCTAGTATCTACTCTAGACGACAAGATAACAAGGGTGGTCCTATTAGTATGGAGAACAGTGTATACCTAGTATCTACTCTAGACGACAAGATAACAAGGGTGGTCCTATTAGAGAACAGTGTATACCTAGTATCTACTCTAGACGACAAGATAACAAGGGTGGTCCTATTAGAGAACAGTGTATACCTAGTATCTACACAGACGACAAGCTCTATAACTCACAGCTGGATTATAATAACTTAGTTCAAGTTAACGAGAGGATGATTTTAAATTTAAAAAATACTATTTAAAGATACAACATCACACACAATAAAATAATGTATTCTCCCTGTATTTAATCTGTATCCCACAGCGAATGAAGTATGTTGACAATTACCTGACTGTTTACAAGATATAAATGACGCCAACAAGAGGTCAATAACCATTCATATAAATAGATTTAAAACTTTTACTTATATATAATTATATTTCCTGAAGAGGTGGTCATCTCTGGTCATTATATATAAACATACTAGACCTGGGGACGTCAATAAACAATCGTATCTTAACATCCCACTATAAATTATCCTTGTTATATCATAATAGAAGGGTTGTTGGTCAGGTAATGTTCATCTCTAGAAGTTTTAACAGGATTAAAGGCTGGACATTGTGGTCTGGACAGGAAATGACAAATATATACAAATGTTCCACTTACACCAGTGATTGGTTGACTCAAAATCAGGATAGCATGTCCTAGTGGGGCGACATGACTATCCGACGACTGTTGTTTCAGTGAACTAGCACTATAAACATCCAACTAACCCGTGTTGGTCTAGTACAAAGCCGATCTCATTGAGAATGAACTTGTTCTCGCCATGATATAGCTGAAAAATTGCTGAGTTGGCGATAAACAACAATCACTCACTCACTCCATTGAAATTTAGGGTACCAGTTCATTTGAAATAGGAGCCCTTACCACACCAAAAGTGAAAGTAGTTATTGTTGGTCATTTACAACTTTGCAGATGTAAATCGTTGGTTTTACAGTAGCAAATTGAGTTTACCTAGCGACGATATTTACCACTGTAAAACCAAGATTTACATCTGCTTTAGCATAAAATACAATACAGATATCTCCATTCTGATGCAATACTGAACATAAAAATGTATTCTTGCATATCCCTGGGTCTCAAAATCACACAAATTAAAATTCCGCGAAATGTTGTTGATGACTTTGGCATGACGTCATATGAAGACTTCCAGTTTAAACCGTAAAGATCAGATGTCATTTGGCTTCGTGTACGCTTCAACTTTGATCAAATTTAACTATAACAAGTGTGCAAGGTAGGCATTTTAATTATTTTTGTGTATTGTTGTACATGTAAATATGAAATATAGGATTTCACGTTTTCAAGATGGCGGATCATTCCAGCTGAACCCTTTAGTTACGACTGGTAGATTGAGAATTTTACGTAGAATAGTACCCAATCAAATCTGATGATACAAACAAATTGCATTAGAATCCTTCTCTTGTGGACAAAAATATGCTTTTGTTTTCACTAACCCTGCCGACCCTGATTTTAAATGCCTACTCTAATTTGTTTATAGCCATTCTTTGACAAGCGCTATAAAGTCAGATTCTTGTCCTGTGTCACCTACATAAAGGTAAAAATCTTAACAGAAAGTTTTGCCTATCTACCGTTACTATTTTTTTAATATTAGCTGAAACACAGGTATTTCTTCTTTGGCCTTACTTGACAAAACACAAAAGTGATCATAATTTGGGGTCAAACTTATCTCATGAATCTCTGCTGATACATGTATGTGTTATGACATCATATAGTTTTGGCAGATATAAATATTATAAATCATACATTTGACACAAGAATTCATAATTTTTCATTACTATTAGGGAGTATCAGAATTACCAGTAGATATATACTGGTAAATAATAAATGTATATTGCCAGAATACAGGAAGGAACAACCACTTTACTTTAAATATCATTCTTTATATTTCACTTTTATAACAAGTCTTTTCCTCCATGTATTAATGTGCATATACATTGTATTGCATCCTTTAGTGCATGAGTGTTACATGTATATATATATACATGTATATATATTGTTTCACACCAACTCAGCATTTTTTCAAATATATCAGGGCTATATACTGCATCCTTTAAAGGGATAATAAAGATCATTTTGGTAATTTTTTGTATCTCATGAAAACTTGCAATTGGTTCAATAAATGATATTTATGAAACATTAACCTGGTTTTTATCAATGAAACTTTGTAAAAGTGGAACAATTCGTTGATAATTCTGTCATATCTTGCAGTATTTGCCTTGAATTGAATTTTTGCTTCCTGGACAAAAATTCATTTCGACCCTTTTAAGTGATTTTTTAATGATATTAGGGATTATATGGGCATGCAAAGTATTTTTGGATTGTTTTTACAATTAAATTGAAATGAAACAACGTTCGTCACGAGTTGAAAAAATATATGTTAAAACGAGCTTAAATATCCCTTTAAGATAAAATGAGGAGTAAATATTTGGTGAGATTTTAATTTGTCTACCAATTTTGTTCAAGTAATTTTATGAAATGTTCCTCAAAAGATTAGAATCAAGATTTATTTTGATTTGATTTTTGGTGTTTAATGCCACTTTCAACAATATTTCAGCTATATCATGGCGACCAGTTTTAGTGGTGGAGGAAGCCGGAGTACCCGGAGAGAACCACCGACCATGGGCAAGCAACTGGTAAACTTTATCACTTGCGGTTGCGAGTCGAGTGCACCCTTTTTTGTAATTTACAAAGCCAGACGTGAACCCACGCTGTATTGGTGATAGGCTTGTATGAGTTGTTAGATCCAGCGACCTAACTCATTGAGCCACCCGGACCCCTGTAGAATCAAGATGATTATAGGTGTTTAACACCACTAGCATCAAAGTCTTAGTTGTATTGTGCTGGTCAGTTTCTCTTACATAAATCACCAATATATTCTAATGTTCTTCTGGATATCTATAGAGGGAAATGTATGGACGCAGCACCCTGCCCTCAAAGTCTACAGTCCCTTTGCCCCTCAGAGCACCTGTCTGGCATCTTTTACAATTTCCATATGCCCTTACAATTATGCAATTATTAATTAAGCAGGTACACTTAAGCCAAGTAATTAGTGACAACTTTATGATAACCTTACTGTCTTGTCATAATTATACCTCAGATCAAATTAAATGTATCAATAATAAGTTGGTTTATGGTGGTTAATGCCACTTTCAACAATATTTCAGTTAGATCGTGGCACTAAAGTTTTTTTGGTGGAGGAAATAGGAGTACCTGGAGAAAACCACCGACCTGTCGCAAGTCACTGACAAACTTTATAATGCACTAACTAGAGGAGGTCACTTCCTTTATTTTAATATTCTAACAAGAACACTTGTGAAAAGAAAGTTTAAACAGTACTGGTCAACAATTGAACCAATATCAACATAAAACACATCAAGATCATGACATATGACATTGGAAATCCAGGTCCTGGCTTGGGGTAGGCACAAAAATGTGGCAGGGTTAAACCATTTAATGGTATCCCACCCTCCCCCTCTTGATATCTGTTTGCTTAAGGTGTGAAATCTGCCACATCAGTAGAAAATTTAAACCTGTACACTGAAAGACATAGACACATACATGACAGGTACATTTTGTATATTGCTGGCTAATCCTCAAGACAGATATAATGTACATGTATGTTCTCTAATCCACAGTTATATGACATATTAAATAATAATACATACATTAGTACATTAGCTGACACGTAAAACGTCAAAACAATTAAATCACCTGCACAAGAAGATGTAAAAATGTCCATAAATCACTTACAATGGGAAAATAAACTGCTCATATGTATATCTAACATTTAAAAGTTACCTACATAAAGACGAGCAAATATTTAAATAATCTTATAAAAGAAAATCCCTCACAATATAAAGGCAATCATTAATAAATATTAAACCTTGGATAATGCATATGTCTTGTCATAATTTTTGGGGAATGAAAATGTTCCTCCATTTTAGAACAATTTCTTTTTCCTAAAAATAGGATTTTAAAATATTCAAACCTAAGGTTCCCCCTCCCCCAAGCCTGTAATCGTTCAACTGGTTAATAGTTGTTGTTAAACTGGTTCACTAGTTTCAACAAAAAATATATTAACATTACACAAAAATGTACTTTAAATTTCATTTATACAAATTTATCTCTGACTTTATTCAATTTTATTCGAACAATAAAATAATGGTTTCTGCTTAAAATGTTTTAGTTTTGGTGATACTAAGAATTTTACTGAACCAAGGTTTCCTATTTTGCAGCTAACAGGTCAGGGAAGCAACTGAACCAAGGTTTCCTATTTTGCTGACAACAGAGAATCTACTGAACCAAGGTTTCCTATTTTGCTGACAACAGGGAATGTACAGAACCAAGGGTTCCTATTCTGCTGACAACAGGGTAACTACTGAACAAAGGGTTCTTATTTTGCTGATAACAGGGAATCTATATTGAACAAAGGGTTCCTATTTTGCTGATAACAGGGAAGCTACTGAACAAAGGGTTCCTATTTTGCTGATAACAGGGAAGCTACTGAACAAAGGGTTCCTATTTTGCTGATAACAGGGAAGCTACTGAACAAAGGGTTCCTATTTTGCTTATAACAGGGAAGCTACTGAACAAAGGGTTCCTATTTTGCTGATAACAGGGAAGCTATTGAACAAAGGGTTCCTATTTTGCTGATTATAACAGGGAAGCTACTGAACAAAGGGTTCTTATTTTGCTGATAACAGGGAAGCTACTGAACCAAGAGTTCCTATTTTGCTGATAACAGGGAAGTTACTGAACCAAGGGTTCCTAGTGGCTAAGTTGCAGTCATCACGAAGAAAGTATTACAGTTACTATCATGATTTGATTAAAGGCTACCAAATATCTGTTTCACAGATAACTACAGATAATTTATAATTTCCGTATGTCCTAATAACAATCCCCTCCTTTTCTCAATTATCATGAGAATTTTAAACAAGAGTAACATTACGGGTACCAATGGTTAATTTGAGGTCATCACTTGTTACTTTCAGATCATATTCACAGAAACATTTTAACTAATTAGAGTTCATTAGAACTATGGTCAAGAAAAGTTTGAAGATACCAAAGAGGTAATCAGAAGCTGTAAATCAAAGAAGGACAGACAACACAATGGCCAAAAGATACCAAAGGGGTAATCAGAAGCTGTAAATCAAAGAAGGACAGACTTTACAATGGTCAAAAGATACCAAAGGGGTAATCAGAAGCTGTAAATCAAAGAAGGACAGACTTTACAATGGTCAAAAGATACCAAAGGGATATCAGAAGCTGTCAATCAAAGAAGGACAGACAATACAATGGCCAAAAGATACCAAAGGGGTAATCAGAAGCTGTAAATCAAAGAAGGACAGACATTACAATGGTCAAAAGATACCAAAGGGGTAATCAGAAGCTGTATATCAAAGATGGACAGACAATACAATGGCCAAAAGATACCAAAGGGGTAATCAGAAGCTGTATATCAAAGATGGACAGACAACACAATGGTCAAAAGATACCAAAGGGGTAATCAGAAGCTGTATATCAAAGATTGATAGACAACACAATGGCCAAAAGATACCAAAGGGGTAATCAGAA
>MJUT01056373.1:138255-153765 GCA_002080005.1 Gigantidas platifrons
CCCAGTCTTTTCCTCTTCTACATCAATGACATGCCAGATGATATAAAATCAACAGTGAGACTCTTTGCAGACGACACGATAGTCTACCTCACAGTGTCCTCGGGTGACAATACGCTCCAAGAAGATCTGGACAAATTGGCTATTTGGGAAGTAAAGTGGATGATGAAGTTCCACCCTGATAAATGTCAAGTGCTTGCTATTACAAAGAAGAAAACGCCGATCAAGAAGAATTACAACCTTCATGGCCACACTCTCGAACATGTACCATCAGCAAAATATCTTGGCGTAACAATTACATCAGACTTGAAGTGGGAAAGCCATATAACAAACATCAGTCAAAAAGCAAATAAAACTATTGGATTTCTGAAAAGAAATCTGAATATATCCAACAGTAAAATCAAAGAAAATGCTTACATCTCCCTAGTACGACCAACGGTGGAGTATGCTAGCCCAGTCTGGGATCCATATCTGCAGAAAGACAAGTATAAATTAGAAATGGTACAGAGAAGAGCAGCACGGTTCGTTACAAACAGGTACCATAATAAATCATCGGTTAATGACATGCTGGGAAATCTGAAGTGGCAAACATTGGAAGAGAGAAGGACAAATGCAAGATTAACAATGTTGTATAAGATAAAAAACAAAGAAGTCAATATCGAGGTAGATCACAAATTAATACCAACCAACAGGAAACTTAGAAATACAAACAGTAACTGCTTCCAGTTACCATCATGCAATACAACAACCAGGAAAGAATCCTTCTACCCGAGAACAATCCGGGATTGGAACACCTTACCCAACTCGGTGACTGCCGCAAGTAGCCTCGAATCCCTCAAGAGGCTACTAACCACCAAGTAAAATATTCTGTCATTCTGTTTTTATTCTCACTGTAAATATGCAAAGCACCGATTTAACTTATCACATGCGCACACCTAAAGTGACAGAATAGTCAGCGATATGACGGTGGTCACAGTATGGTAGAAGTAGAAGTAGAAGTATTGTTTTTAAAGCTTTTCAGCGCGGCCCAACAACACTGTTGACATATCCTTGACTCCGGAGGTGTACCATTATATATCGACCTGATTCAATATGGAGATGATGTGATGATATTCGAAATTTTGTTAGGTTTCGCCTGAACTCAGACTGATTACTTAAAGTAATTCTGAGTTCAGGAGAAACATCAAAGAAAGATAGTTTTCTCTTCCATAAACAGTTTTAAATTTTACATAAGTTCTCAATTTACCATGAGAACATTTGTTCCTATCTAGGGCCCATTGATGCCTATGTGCTTCTAGAAGTATTTTCTTGACTGTTTGTTTTGAAACTTTTTGATTAGTTGACAGTTGTTTAAGCTTAGGAATGTTATTCAAAATTTGTTGTAAAGCACAATACCAAGAGGATATCCGGTTTTCATATAATTTTCTGGACTGTGTGTATGCATCCTTCAACAAGGGAAAAGTGTCCAAAGTTTCTAATAAAAAGTTCCCATATTTCAGAGCAACATAGTAAAACATGTTAAATGGTATGGTCAAAAACATATGTCCTAAGCGACGTCGCTAAGTAAACATTGACGCGCAGGAACACTGAAAACATAGTTCATCTAAATTTTCGACTATATCTTTTATTTTCGTCAATGAAATAAATATAATAATCAATTGCACGTCGTGAATATTGAATATATGATCACTCGTGCCGCAACGCATTCAGATTAAACTCGTGTGCGCGTAGCAAGTTCCGCACACTCGTTTAATCTGATGCGTTTTGCGGCACTCGTGATCATATTTTCAATATCGAATTCGTACAATTATCCTATAGTTGTTTGGAGTTGCGATTAGATAAAGGATATGATGATACAGTCCGGGATGCATGAGTGTCGGAGTAATGACTGTCGGAGTTATGAGTGTCGGAGAAATAACTGTCGGGAGTTATGACTGTCGGAGTAATGACTGTCGGAGTAATGAGACGACCCCGTCAATTCTAGGGATTAAAACAATTGCAGTTGTTGCATATTCTTATATACCCGATACCTACTGTATCGCGTATCAGCCTCTTGTTCGCGGGAGTCTGGCACTGGAGTCAGTCACGGGAAACTTGTTCTCTTGACCAAGTAAAGATATTCTTAATCCTTATTCAGAAATATATCCATGCCTGTAAACTGAGATGATATTTTCTCTTATTGTCACCAAAAGGGATTTTTCGAATTTTCATTCTTGAGGCACTTTAATGCGTATGTGAGAAATGTCAACTTTTAACTGTTTACATTTGTCCGTTATGAATCAGGACATCGACTGATTACATAATATAGTCTCTAATCCGTTCATATATATTTGTTTAATGAATAAATATTTTCTATTTACCGTTAATAGTTCATTTTTGGCAAGGAAATTGAAGAGTGAACAAATTAAAATAGATTGATGAAAATTTGCTAAAATTGAGTCATTTCGTATTCTGGTCATCGTGGGGGGTCGTGTAGCCTCGTGTAGATCAAAACAAAATGACAGCTGAAATATTTCATAATTAATACACTATTTCAATGCTGGAAATAGTTTTTTTTGGGGTATAATTCTTAACATTATCATAGATTCAAGCATTACAGCCAATAAACACAACTTTTCAGTGGAACATTTGTTTAAAAATAAACTATCATCACATGATTTCTGACTTGCCGATAATATTACAAATTAAGGATGTAGAGCTGAAAGATGAAAATAAAAAAACAACTTGGACCTTTTTAGTTCTTTATTTCATAAATAAAAACCAGTATATCAATGATACCAATGCAAAACTTTTATTTACTCTTAAGGCAAACAATGTAATGTCTTGAGAATCATGTTGTGTGATCAACCTGCATTATCTCCCCTTGCTGGAATTTCGATTATCGTATTACTGAATACTCCGCATAAATGGATATTATGCTCTGACATTTGCTCTATGCAAATAAGCGGATTTGACTGTACTAGGTAGTTGGTTCCACTGTGGTATTATTGTTTTGAGGACCACAGGGAGGATTAGCTTATTGTTGCTAACTGTGTTACCCTCTTGAAATAAAGTCATTACTTACTTATTTACTTACTGTTTAAAATTAGCAAATGGTTTTCTCCCTCGCAATCCAACTTACTGTTTAAAATTAGCAAATGGTTTTCCCCTCGCAATCCAATAAAAGCTCTTTTGTTAAGAGGTAAACAAAAGTTTACCTGATTACCAATTGCAAAATTAGCAACTGTACCACACAATGTACATCAAACCTCACATCTTTAGCGCCAATTGCAAATATATTATTAGATATATCAAGGACATATTACAGGGGCGGATCCAGGATTTCAAGTTGGGGGGGGGCGGAGCGCACTTTAAATAATCGAAAATGTTTGGGGTATTTCGTGTGAAAAATCACGATTTTACGCAAAAAAATCATTTTTTTCTCCAATTTGAGGGGTGCCCCCCCCCCCACTGGATTCGCCCCTGGTATATACGTCCTTGGATATATTATAAAATTCTTTTCTTTATTTTTTGTTAAATCAAGTTTTATTTTAGATTATAAAGATAATAATGATCATCATTTTTCAAACTGTCCGAGAAGTGTATCCAAATCTAGTAACAAAGATAATTATGATAAACATTTTTCAAACTGTCATCCAAATGTAACATGCAAGTGTATCCAAATCTAGTATTATTGTACACACGTTGACCTATCGGATTCATACCCTTGTCAATTCGGGATAATGTCATTACTCCGACACTTCACTCCGACAATCATTACTTAGACAGTGACCGATAATCTTTGCAATTCTGGCGCTTTTAGCAATCCAAATGCAGTACGGGACTGCCCATTTAACTTGAAAGGGGCATGGTTTTTATCCCGGAGTCGGACGTTTTTTTTTTTCGTAAGCAGCGCTATTGTTTTTAAAGCTTTTCAGCGCGGCCCAATAGCACTGCTGACATATCCTTGACTCCGGAGGTGTACCATTATATATCGACCTGATTCAATATGGAGATGATGTGATGATATTCGAAATTTTGTTAGGTTTCGCCTGAACTCAGAATTACTTAAAGTAATTCTGAGTTCAGGAGAAACATCAAAGAAAGATATATAGTTTTCTCTTCCATAAACAGTTTTAAATTTTACATAAGTTCTCAATTTACCATGAGAACATTTGTTCCTATCTAGGGCCCATTGATGCCTATGTGCTTCTAGAAGTATTTTCTTGACTGTTTGTTTTGAAACTTTTTGATTAGTTGACAGTTGTTTAAGCTTAGGAATGTTATTCAAAATTTGTTGTAAAGCACCATACCAAGAGGATATCCGGTTTTCATATAATTTTCTGGACTGTATGTATGCATCCTTCAACAAGGGAAAAGTGTCCAAAGTTTCTAATAAAAAGTTCCCATATTTCAGAGCAACATAGTAAAACATGTTAAATGGTTTGGTCAAAAACATATGTCCTAAGCGACGTCGCTAAGTAAACATTGACGCGCAGGAACACTGAAAACATAGTTCATCTAAATTTTCGACTATATCTTTTATTTTCGTCAATGAAATAAATATAATAATCAATTGCACGTCGTGAATATTGAATATATGATCACTCGTGCCGCAACGCATTCAGATTAAACTCGTGTGCGCGTAGCAAGTTCTGCACACTCGTTTAATCTGATGCGTTTTGCGGCACTCGTGATCATATTTTCAATATCGAATTCGTACAATTATCCTATAGTTGTTTGGAGTTGCGATTAGATAAAGGATATGATGATACAGTCCGGGATGCATGAGTGTCGGAGTAATGACTGTCGGAGTTATGAGTGTCGGAGAAATAACTGTCGGAGTTATGACTGTCGGAGTAATGACTGTCGGAGTAATGAGACGACCCCGTCAATTCTAGGGATTAAAACAATTGCAGTTGTTGCATATTCTTATATACCCGATACCTACTGTATCGCGTATCAGCCTCTTGTTCGCGGGAGTCTGGCACTGGAGTCAGTGGAAACTTGTTCTTTTGACCAAGTAAAGATATTCTTAATCCTTATTCAGAAATATATCCACTATTCACTATACCCAATATACCCAATGTACCATCTACCTATGCCTACTGTCTCGTGTGTCAGCCTCTTATTCAGAGCCTGGCTCTACCGGTACAGCTACATTATAATATTATACAATGCTTCGTCATTCATGAGACAACTATGCATCGGCGTGAACAGACTACAATTTACATTCTTACAATTTGAGTAAAAAATAGTAAGTATTTACATAGCTATATAGATTATGTCCTTTCTAGAGGGTCACAAGTACGATGTTTCAAACTATAGGCCAATAAGCCTTACTTCAATCATTTGCAAAACTATGGAGAAAATTATAAGAGACACACTAATGTCCCACGTGGAAGAAAATAACTTCTTTACAGTCCATCAGCATGGTTTCAGGAAAGGACGTTCATGTGTTACACAATTGATAGAAGTAGTAGATAAATGGACAGAAGAACTGGATAACCAAAATTCCATCGACGCAATCTACCTAGACTTTCAAAAAGCATTCGATACAGTACCTCACAAACGTCTTATACACAAACTTAAAAGGCTATGGTATATCTGAAAACCTACTCCATTGGATTGAGGATTTTCTGCATGACAGAAAACAAAGAGTCTTGCTGAACGGTGTGCATTCCACCTGGTTCACAGTTACAAGTGGAATACCACAAGGCAGTGTCCTGGGCTCTATATTGTTCACAATATATATAAATGACCTTCCGGATGTTATAGAAAACATGGTAAAACTATTTGCTGATGACACCAAAGTTTATGCAACAGTCAATAACACGGATGAAAGAGACAGTTTACAGAGTGACATAGATAGGTTGATGAACTGGTCAGATACATGGCTATTAAAATTTAACAAGTCAAAATGTAAGCATATTCATTTGGGACCAGAAACAGGCACAAGTTACTCAATGCTCGATGACAACATAGAACTATCCAAAGAGGAAAAAGACCTAGGCATTACTATAGACAGCAAGCTCAACTTCCAACAACATATCAATATTCAAGTTATGAAAGCAAATAAAAAATTAGGAATTATTAACAGAACTTTCAATTACATGGACAAGGAAATGTTTTAATACTATATAAAAGCCTAGTCAGACCTCACTTGGAATATGGCAGTGTGGTTTGGTCAGTCTTAAATAAAAAAGAGGCAATACTAATAGAAAATGTGCAAAGGAGAGCCACTAGACTTGTTAAAGAGATACAACATTTGAGACTATTAAACTTGGGCCTCCCAACTCTTCAATACAGAAGGATTCGAGCTGACCTAGTTGAAACATACAAAATCATCATCAATGTCGACAAGGTAGACTGTAACAATATATTTCCAATCAGAAAAACAAACACTAGAGGTCATAAACATAAAATATTCAAAAAACACAGTAGAACAAATAGGAGAAAATACAGTTTTTCACAAAGAGTCGTAGATCATTGGAATTCATTACCAGACAAAGTAGTTGAAGCCAGTAGTGTAAATAGTTTTAAAAGTTCACTAAATAAAAATTGGAGAGACTATCCGTTGAAATTTGTTCCCGACTTTTATGGACCGGAAGCTGGGATAAGCGGAAACTCACTTGAGATGGATCATAGAGGCTGAGCCTATAATAGATCTCGACGATAAGGTAACAAGGTATATTTCATTGCAGATGACCGTGGTCATTGTTCAACATTAAAGACTTGTGTGAATAAATAGACATTGTTCTTATTTATGACCACGGCCATAGATTATTGAAGACCTGTGAAGAGCAACACTCAAACGCTAATGCCTGCAGTACAGTGTCCTATACCTGGATGTTATTAGGGAACGACCATTTAACTTGAAAGGGGGGGAGGGTTATGTTTTTTTCCTAAAAAATATTCTGATTCCAAATGTTGCTGAAAAAAATATTCTGATTCCAAATGTTGCTGAAAAAAATATTCTGATTTTGGTGGAGGAGAAAAAATAATCTGATTCAGAGTTTTTGTCATATAATCTAATGTTAAATTCTGGAACCAAAAAAAAAATATTCTAACTCTCGTGTTGTCCGAAAATTTTTTTTTTGAACGAAAAAGAAACCATAACCCCCCTCCCCCCTGCAAGTTAAATGGTAGGTTCCTTATGTTACTGACGATCTTGATGCAACTATTGTTGCTGCACTCATCACTGCTCATTGCACAACACACGCTCCAGGACCAGTCACGATAACAAAAGTAGAAAAAGTGAAAAGACCAGTTATATCAACAGCTGGCACTACTGAGGAATGGGCGTATTTTGAATCACGATGGTCCGATTACATTGAAGCAACAAAAATTGCAGGTCGTGACAAGGTAGTTCAACTGTTAGAATGCTGCACATGATGAGCAGCTACGTAAGGACTTGACACGATCAGCAGGGACATAGCCAGAAATGATAGTGATTTGCTCATTTGCATATTCAAAATGGCGACTCAAAGAGAATTTTGATTTTCAAGTTAACATATAGTTGAACGGGAACCTTTCTGTTAGCTTGGGCCGGACAATTTTCCGGGATAAAAAATCAAACTATGCACCGGTTTGAACAATATCTCAAAATATTACAGCTGTACCATGAAAAATACAATTGGTAACAATACTGCTGATATATAAAGTTAAAAAAATTTAGCAATATGTTATATATACTGAACGATTTCAATGACATACTAATACTTATGTGGGGCAGAAATTGAAAAAAAATGCACAATATATTTTTTATTTACATATTTTTATTTCGTGGAAAAAGGGGGCAGTTAAATGTATTTTCGATCTTTTACACACATCATCGGATTCCTAATGAACATATGATGACAATTAATTTTGATACGATTACAAAAAATTATGAAGTTATTTATGTGATCAAAACTGTGATGAAATATTATTTAAAAAAATAGATACGAGTTTTCATCAGCGTCTTCCAAATATGGTTCAACGTTTATTTGTTGACGTCATACATGACGCGATTTGGTTTATGAATATTCATGAGCAAAATCACCCATGATTTCTGGCTATGGGGTAGCCTAACTAACAAAACTGAATAAGAAGTGTTAGCTGCAATCAAGAAACTTACTGTTCGTGAGGAAAATACGATGGTGGCCAAAGTAACACTTCACAACATGCGCCAAGACCGTGAAGAACCAGTACGTAGTTTTTGTTCCCGTTTGCGTAGACAAGTCGGTGTTTGCAAATTCTTAATAACGTGTCCTGCTTGTAACACAGATGTAAACTATACGACACAATTATTCGGGACGTTCTCGCACGGGGCATTTCTGATCCTGAAATCCAACTTGATCTCCTCGGGGACAAAAACCAGGACATGACTCTTGAGGAAGTCACCCAGTTCGTTGAAGCGAAAGATTCAGGGAAACGACCTGCATTTCGACTGCTAGATTCTTAGGTGGTACAAGCAGCTAACAGCTCTTACAAGAAGGCAAAGCAGACAGCTGTGAGAGACAAAAATGAAATTTGCTCATATTGCGGCAAAAAGGGACACGGCAAAAGTGCACTATAGCTCGTCTCCGTAAGTCAGATTGCCCTGCCTATGGCCATAAGTGTGGATACTGCAACCGTGAACACCACTTTGAAAAGGTCTGTAGGAGTAAAGAGAAATCAAAAACTTGGATAACTACTCATAATACCAACGATTGTGAAGGTGCCGTGTTTGACGCACTGTAGCATATCCAGCCATTCACAAATAAATGGCAGAACATTGGCCATCGATCATCATCTTCACGACAATCTCTCAGATACCTGGGTCAGAAAGGCATCGAAAGCACAACCATTTGTCAACCTTGCTATAAGAATCCTACCGAAGGATTACGAAGCATTTGGTTTCAACATTACTACAAGAACAAATACTATTGCAATCTCTGCTATGGCGGATACAGGATGCCAGAGCTGCCTTGCCGGTATCAAGGTCATACATCGACCTTTGACACCAAAGAAGTTTCAAAACCAACTTCGGATACATTAATCGGAACCCCCAAAACATCTATCCTACAACCGGCAACTCGTTATCCTGTAGGTCAGGCAACTTCTGACTCTAAAGCAGTTCTACACCAAGATTGACCTATTCACCAAATGTGCTTAACGAGCGATTAGTACACGTTCCTGCAACCCCAAAGACCGGCCTTTCATCCGATAGTCCTAGAGTAGTTAACACATCCTGAGCGCCGTCGTTTGGAATTCAGCAAAACACAGCATGAGGAACAAGGAACACTGCCCACCACCAATACTCCTACGTTGATCACGCATCCAGCAGAACCTCATTCACATGATATGGGTGGTACTCCAGGACGTAAATCTAACCGTGCCAGTCGCCCACCGGCCTGGCATTCAGATTACCGGGTATAATATGGATTAACAATCATGACATTGACCTTTTGGATTTTGTTTTTGTATTTCAGCTAACAGAGATTAGTGTGGATGTTTTTGTTTTCTTCTTCAACATACCAGGATATAGACAAGTCTTTGCCACCTTTAATGAGACATTACAGGAGCCAAAAACTTAAGGGAAGATACAGGGTTATAATTGAATATATACATTAATGACATAACTATGGACTCGACTGTGTTTATTATTGTTTACAATGTTTTATGTTTCATTGCAGATGACGGTGGTCATTGTTCAACATTAAAGACTTGAGTGAATAAATAGACATTGTTCTTATTTACGTTCACATATGGTGTATATATTTCTCAGTTGATACGAATTTAATCCTACACAGTGGTCGCTAAATTGGTGTCAGAAATTGTTGGCTTGCACTTACACTTTTGGTTGATTGATTGATTGATTGATTGATTGGTGTTTAAATTCCAGAGAGCAATTTTTCAGCTATATTCAGGACGAGAATAATTGAAATGCCACGAGACTCGAAACAAGGAAATGTGATGGGTAGGGACGGATAATTTAGCCAGTACAACAGGTCTGTTATGGACCACTCATCATGAGCATAATGCTCATAGTGAGCTGTTACACTGGGTTCTTTAACGTGCGAATAGGGTGGCAATCTCTCAACACGGGACCTCGGTTTTATTTACGTCTCATCCGAAGGACGGGTTGGCTGTGAATTTCTACATCCCGCACAATCGACGGACGCTCCTTCAAGCCGAAGAAGCTCTCGGTCCCATTTCTATACCCCGGGGATTACCCCTTTTAGAGGACTAGTGCCTCTAGGAGGGGGTTGTACAAATAAAAGAAACATTAAAAATATAAAACCATACATCTAGAACATATATTATATGACTATATTTTTGCATATAAATTAATTTCTTTTAAAAATCGGAAAATTGTGTCGCCTGCGACATTTGTAAATAAATTAGATAAACTGTTGGCATTGTAGAATGTCTGTCGAACATTGGCAACATCCACACAATCAATCAAGACATGTTTTAATGAAAAATTAGAATTACACGGAATACATTCCGGTCGCTCCTCATTATTTAACAAATATAGCTATGAGTAAGTCTACTATGACCTATACGACATCTGGTCAAGACTACTTGTTCCTTCCGATTTTGACCGTAAGAACAAGCAGTCTTGCCAACCAGGGAATGTATTTCGTGTAATTTGTTATGAATTTGCTGGTCCCAACTATCTTGCCAACGTTTTAAAATATATTTCACTATAAACGGTTTAATATCTGTATAAGGAATAGAACAATTGGATACAGGATCATCCAATGCGTTCTTGGCTTTCCGGTCAACGACTGTGTTCCCATGGATACCTATATGACTAGGGATCCATGTAAAAATTACATGTTTACCAATAGCAACAAGGCTTTTATAAGTTTCAACAATTTTTCAAATAAAAGGGTTTTGAGTTTTACAACTCTCAATTGCCAACAGGCAAGAAAGAGAATCGGAACAGATCATGAATTTACTCTTTTCAGAAGAGGCAACGAACTTCAAGGCGGTTTTATATATTTTATCAGATATACTTAGTGATCATCTTCACTTTTAAATGTTAAACGAAGGTGCTCCATCGTACTTGATGATACAATGTATACTACAATCCATCGAATTGTTCACCCTTGTCGTTTTCTCGTATATTGTTACATATAAATACATACGCCAAATCATAAAAATAATACATTTTGGCTAAAGTGCCTCAAAGGGGAATTTGCGGTAGTGCCTACCGACACAATTTGTGGGCTGAGCTTATCATTAAAAATTCCCGTTGATATGAACAGTATATTTATGAAACTATATGTCACATGACCAACGTGACCTAAAGGTCACACACCTCAGAAAGTTGATTTTTCGAAGTGATTTTTGTAGTTTTTAGACTGATGAAGAATATTATTTTTAATAAGACTGAAAGTTTCGTAGGGAGATACACTAGTGACCATGCCTGTCGAATATTTTGCTCCTATGGTAAACTGTGGAACATATGTATCATTGATTTTTCCTCATCGAGATAACCGTGGTCAAAATAATGAACAATCTGAATGTTTGCTCCGCCCACAGCTATTTATACCCACGGTGCCGGTTTAACACTGCTGCGAAGCTGATGTTCATATCATTGTTAACGTTACTGTGCTTATGAACTATTAAATAGATTTAAGTAACATATTTACAATTTTTTTTTTTTTTACGTATTTTGTTTAATTAATTTAAGTTCAGGATAAAACTATTTATAAAAATATTTTAGTGACTGTACACAATGTATACATGTGTATTTTGAGACAGCTGTTTTGAACGACTCGACAGAATATGGCGTTTATTTTGGGTGACTGCTTATAAGACATTACACTTGTCTGGATGAATGCAATTTTCCATGTTTGTCCCAAATACCTAGATTATCAAGATCTTGTTGAAGGATTATACATGTACAGTCACTGGTGGATTTAATTACAAGATATCTGATAGTGTCATCTGCAAAGAGTCATATAGTGGAATTCAAGCCAACTTTCAAGAATGTCATTTAAGAAATAATTCATGGAAGCCAGAGTTTGTATACAGTTTTAACATATGGGTAACATTATTTTCGTACAAATTTTATCCCGAGCGTTAGCGAGGGATAAAATGCAACGAAAATAATGTTACCCATGTTAAAACGTGATACAAACTCTGGCTTCCATGAATTATTTCGATTCTAGTAGGAAAAATCGAACTTATTTTTTGAAGTGGAAGTCGGTAATGGAAATGCATTTCATAACAAAATTCACTAACCTTCATGTTTTACAGTTTACAGTTGTTTTCCTTTTATGTATAAATAGACTGTGATATATGAAGTTACTGATATTTTCCAATTTAATGGCATTTTGAATTTAGCAACTTAAACAAGCAAAATGCTCACAAAATCTTAAAAATAAATCAGTAACCATGTCTTTCAATGTCATCAGCATTCCTTGTAAACGACTTCCGGAAGATGTTAAATTTCAAAAGTCAAAGTCCATTGATGGTTGTCATAAGTATTTATTCCGGAAAAATATAGGTAAAACAATACGTGCATTTTTATGTTTGTTATGCACCACAGTGCTGTATGAATACATAAATTCACTAGGGAATTATGTTTGTAATTTGTTCGTCAATACGCATGAGCGAATTAAAATATATCGTGAGTTTTATCACTGTATTATTTATATAGCCAATGAAGGACGTCATGTTAGAATTACCGTTTATATAGAATAAAGACTAGGGCACATAATAGATCATGGGACACTCCACACTTGACAGCCAACATGGAATGTGTTGCTAGATTTTGTAAATATCGTAAACATTGTGACTTCTTCTTCTTCTTTGTACATGTTCAGACCTCCATCAACATACTGATGTTAACGTGTCGGACACTGATGTCACTATGCCGCGTGTGAGAGGGGTCTAATTTATATATACAGTCAAATATAGACAAGAGATAAAATTTCAAAAGTTGTTTCCTTTTTTGCTTTTATATACTATACATTTTAGTTTAAAACTATATATACAAGTGTGGTGTTTAGATGTTGAAATGTTGTTTGAAAACAGATGTTGGGATCTGCTCTCGGAAACTGTCTAGTGTAGTGCATTGCACTGTAGATACATGTAGGAGGTTCCAATGTGCTATTGCTCTTGGAAAAAAAATTGTAATAATCGTTCGTGGTTTGTATTAGTCTGTAACAATAACTGTGTGGAAACTGTATTGTTCTCGGGTCGGATTGAGTAAACAAATTTGTTGGGTATATGGCTACAATGTGGTGCATGACTTTGTAGAGGAAGATGATGCATGTTCTTATTTATTCGCCTTTTCTCTCAAGTTGACCAATTGAGTGCTTGTAACATTTCAGTAACTGAGCTGGTATTGGAATATATGTTGCAGGTGTACCTAACTGCTCTGTGCTGGATCATCTCAAATTTGTGTATTTGAGATTTTGGATGTGGGTCCCAGACGCAGCAGCTGAATTCTAGCTTTGGTCTTATGTATAAGCTTTTACTTTTACTGTTTTGGAATTGACCCTTAGGGTACGCAAGATGTTACACAATTTTTTTTCTGGTTGTACACCATCAATAATGACTGTTTGTGTGCGGGATGTGAGAAAATCAAGGTGTTGTAGTTTGGAGAGTAGTCTGTTGTGGGGTACTTTGTTAAATGCTTTGGCAAAGTCTATCACAATTATATCAGTTTTGATGTTGTTTTTTCCAAGTTCTTGAATAAATGACACTAAGTGAGTTTCAAATGATCTTTATTATGAAAATGATATAAATAAAATATCAGAATAACGGTTATGAACTGTGTTAATTGTGCATATGTTTTAAAAGGACGAACATGAATCTGTCATGTTGTTTTGATGATAATTATTATCTGTATTCACCAGTCAAATATCGTAGATGAAGAATAGCAATTCGTATGAATAAAATCGTATTCGCAAATTAACCAATTTAAGAATTAGTATACACAGAACAAAGTTTGTTTAAAATTACACAATGCAATATTAATGTCAAATATTAGTTGATACCCACCACTATTATAGATAAATATATCAGTACACGATAACAATATTGCCGTGGGGCATGTCATGAAAAGTTCAATGCTGATTGGATGAAATAACTGGGACAAACTCTTTATTTAAAATGACTTTTTCTAATTTAATACAACCGTTCTTAATTTAAAAAGAAATTATTAATTTAACAAGGTTTTTCTTAATTATTAAGAATTTGAGTAGGAAATTAAGAAAAACATTCTTCTAGTGTATTTATATACAATTATTATTACATTATATTGAGAATGCACTTGATCTAGGGTAATACATGTATCTCTGTTTATTAACTCCCATATTGGGTTGAGGTATGTTTGACTTCTCCTAACCAGTGAGGTAACGTTAACTCCTAGTTTAAAGTGAGGCCTGACTTGTACTAACCAATGAGGAATAGGTTAACCCCCAGTTTAGGGTGAGGTGTTTGACTTCTCCTAAACAGTGAGGTAACGTTAACTCCTGGTTTAAAGTGAGGCCTGACTTGTACTAACCAATGAGGAATATGTTAACCCCCAGTTTAGGGTGAGGTGTTTGACTTCTCCTAACCAGTGATGTAACGTTAACTCCTAGTTTAAAGAGGTATGCCTGACTTGTACTAACCAATGAGGAATAGGTTAACTCCCAGTTTAGGGTGAGGTGTTTGACTTCTCCTAACCAGTGATGTAACGTTAACTCCTAGTTTAAAGTGAGGCATGACTTGTACTAACCAATGAGGAATATGTTAACTCCCAGTTTAGGGTGAGGTGTTTGACTTCTCCTAACTAGTGAGGTAACGTTAACTCCTAGTTTAAAGTGAGGTATGCCTGACTTGTACTAACCAATGAGGAATATGTTAACTCCCAGTTTAGGGTGAGGTGTTTGACTTCTCCTAACCAGTGAGGTAACGTTAACTCCTAGTTTAAAGAGGTATGCCTGACTTGTACTAACCAATGAGGAATAGGTTAACCCCCAGTTTAGGGTGAGATATGCTTGACTTCTCCTAACCAGTGAGGTAACGTTAACTCCTAGTTTAAAGTGGGGTATGCCTGACTTGTACTAACCAATGAGGAATAGGTCAACCCCCAGTTTAGGGTGAGATATGCTTGACTTCTCCTAACCAGTGAGGTAATGTTAACTCCTAGTTTATAGTGGGGTATGCCTGACTTGTACTAACCAATGAGGAATAGGTCAACTCCCAGTTTAGGGTGAGGTGTTTGACTTCTCCTAACCAGTGAGGTAAAGTTAACTCCTAGTTTAAAGTGAGGCCTGACTTGTACTAACCAATGAGGAATAGGTTAACTTCCAGTTTAGGGTGAGGTGTTTGACTTCTCCTAACCAGTGAGGTAACGTTAACTCCTAGTTTAAAGTGAGGCCTGACTTGTACTAACCAATGAGGAATAGGTTAACCCCCAGTTTAGGGTGAGGTGTTTGACTTCTCCTAACCAGTGAGGAAACGTTAACTCCTAGTTTAAAGAGGTATGCCTGACTTGTACTAACCAATGAGGAATTGGTTAACTCCCAGTTTAGGGTGAGATATGTTTGACTTCTCCTA
>MJUT01056373.1:153917-168267 GCA_002080005.1 Gigantidas platifrons
TTTAGGGTGAGATATGTTTGACTTCTCCTAACCAGTGAGGTAATGTTAACTCCTAGTTTAAAGAGGTATGCCTGACTTGTACTAACCAATGAGGAATAGGTTAACTCCCAGTTTAGGGTGAGATGTTTGACTTCTCCTAACCAGTGAGGTAACGTTAACTCCTAGTTTAAAGAAGTGAGGCCTGACTTGTACTAACCAATGAAGAATAGGTTAACTCCCAGTTTAGGGTGAGGTGTTTGACTTCTCCTAACCAGTGAGGTAACGTTAACTCCTAGTTTAAAGTGAGGCCTAACTTGTACTAACCAATGAGGAATAGGTTAACTCCCAGTCTAGGGTGAGGTGTGTTTGACTTCTACTCACCCCAAACTATATGAATCACTTAAGAGACATAGATATGTATTAAATCATCAGGGTCTACAGAAATGACAGCTACAATTTGGAGATTTATTCATCTTCTGTAACCTATTATTTTATGTAGCACTTTCTATTGTAATTATTTGAATTTTCTATTGGCGAGATTGTTAAAATATCTACCCCATATTTCTTCCCATGGTAATTCGGGGCCGTCGTGATCGTATGATAGTTGAATTTACAACTACATGTGCAATAAGTACCTATCACCAATAAGGTTGTGAGTTCGAACCCCGTTCATGGCGAAGTGTACTCAATACAACATTATGTGATAAAGTTCGCCAGCTATATGATACAGATCGGTGGGTTTCTCCGGGTACTTGGGTTTCCTCCAACTACCATGTGATAATGACCATGACAGGCCCCCTTTATATTTGAGTTCACAAGGCAAGAGGTCTGAGGACCACCTAGCTAGGTCCCAGCAGGTCCAGGGAAGAGTCCTGGTAAGGGGTCCAGGGGCAAAGCCCTCCTCCCATGAAGCTCTTGCTTTATTTGAAATTGCAAGGTTATTTTGGCTATGAAAATGATCGTACACATGTAATTAAAGTGGTTGTTTTAGTAGTCAAGGTTACCATCCAACTGACATATGGTATTCAAGGCTTTAAAAAGAAGAAGCATACAACAACTAGCTCATTCAATGGCGTTACCAGAACAACAAGAATCTACCAAAAATAAATATTTAGGTCATTGCATGCTTTTTAAACTCGAAAATCAACGCAGTCATACAACAGAAGAACATTACCTAAAGGCAGTGGCTCCGCGTCCTCGCATGCGGGGACGCAGATCCTCTAGAGGCTACGAGTCCCCCGCATCTGGTTGTTGTACGAAATTACGGATTTTTACGAAATTAATTGTAATAACAATCCAATATTCAAGAAACAGTGTAAAGAAATCGAAAGTCGCGTAAAAAAAGACAAAGCAAAGGACATAAACAAAGTAATGGACTGGACCAGAAAAGACTTTCAGAAAATACAGTACAGTACAAAACAACTTTATTTAAACGTTAAATGTAAAACAAGTCAAGTTAATATTTAAAATCAGAAATAGCAANAGATCAACATTTAAAACATTTCAGAAGTTTAAAATGTCCAAGTAAAACCACTTTAATGTTAAGAGCACAGACAACATAATTTAATTAAGAAATAATAGGTACGTTAAAAAGACGACATTTTTCATGATTAAAGAAAACATTTACACAACCAATACGATTTTTTGGGGAAATTTTTCAACCCAGTGCATTTCATGTGTTGCCATTCCAGACAACCATCACATGCTAAGCTGTCCTCTGTGTGCAAATTTTCTTGCAAGAGTAGCATAAATACTCTTTTCCCACTTGAGTTTGTCCTGAAATTTTGTCCTCTATGTATACATGCATATGTTAGTCTAACATATTTCAAGTCACTTTTTAATGTTCTATTTGGTGTCCTTTTTAAGGCATATTCCACAGTTTCTGAATTTCGTCTATAGAGTTGAACAAAATTATTTTCTTCAAATTTACTTATTACACTTTCTAAATTTTTAAATGTTTCAAATTTCTGACCAACATATAGTTCATCCATTTTGTTGAGATTAATTAATCTTTTTAATGTTCAATTGACAACAGTTCATAGCCCCTGGTGTGAACCGAGTTACGGGAGATTCCGATTTTATTATAAATTTCGTATTTTTCCGGTAATTTCGTACAACAACCAGATGCGGGGACGCGGAGCCACTGCCTTACCTAAATTATATGAAAAATAATAATAACAATGAAACGAATGCCTGCCTGCGAGAAGTAGGGCCATGAACCTAATTCGGACTGGCCTGCTTTACCTTTTCGTCAAGACCTTGTTTTCAGCCAAATATCCACTTCGTACAAGAAGTGTCGTCAATGGAAACATGTAACGTGTATAACTACATCACGCAATGACATATAATGTAACTTAATGAGGGACGTACATACAGTTTGAGGCTGAGTAAACTCTGACGTACAATAACATACGGAATAGGCTGACTATTATACGATTGGAACAACTGGATACTACTTCGGCAAAATCAACATAAAAGAATACACAAGACACCTTTGTTAATCATTTATTTAAAAAAAATTGACGGAAATTTTAATGAGGCAAATGGCCTGACTTGTATCAATGGTAGTTACGGCCTTGAGTTCACCCCATAAAGATATATTATTTTTTTCTATCATCTAATATTTTCTGGGAAGAAGTAAACTGGTCTTCTCAGTGTTGATTGCTGCATTGGTGTGGTTTTCACTCTTTTCTCATCAATTGGAATGATTACTTTGCTAAGTTGGTTGTTGACCTCTGTCAAAATATCCATCAAATGGTAGCTACAAAAACATGCATGAAGTAGGTTAATTAGTTGAACATGATTACATTTACCACAAAAGAGATACTTAAGTCTAGGAACCATATCATGGTCGTATTCGTATGCTAGTTGGATTTACAACTACATATGCAATCGGTGCATATCACCACTAACGTTGAGAGTTCGAACCCCGCTCAGGCGAGGTGTACTTGATACAACATTATGTGATAAATTTGTCAGTGACTTGTGACAGATCGGTGGTTTTCTTCTGGTACTCCGGTTTCCTCCACCAATAAAACTGACCCCACGATATAACTGAAATATTGTTGAAAGTGGCATTAAGCACCAATACCCTTACCCTAACCCATACTTAAGTAATGCAGATATATATGTACATGTAATTATAGGTACTCTGTCTGTGTCACATGATCCATTTTTCTAAAATATGATACTCATGTTTTTGTATGATCATCCCTTACCCCGTTGTATTGAAAATCAAATACTATACTCTGTCTTAAGGTAACTGGTCCATGTCAATTTGAAAAAATAAATAAATACGTCCTTTATTTTCTCTATGGGGATTAAACATTACATGGTCGCCATCTTTGTTTCTAATGGACGCTGAGTTGATTACCTCCCTTCGTTAATCTTGCCTCTACATTTTCAATGAAAACTTTCTGTTTATGTTAAGCCATGTCTGAGTTAAATATGACAACAATGGTGTCATACAAGGTCTATCAATAATTTGTATTTCTTTTCCCTAACAATAGACATTAAGAAGAATTATAAGGACATCCGACCAATGCATCCAATCCAAGATTCACTTCCGGTATGAACAATCACCCAAATGATTATGCTTTAATCAGGCGAACATTGACTTTAGCAGAGCGGTGGCAAGCTGTTGGCATGTCACATGCAGGTTTGATACATCATTCTGTAATTGATTGTCTTATGCAAACGACTGCAATGGTTAATTAACATCCGTGATCTGGCAGGCCCCACAAATCTACACCTACAGCTAGAGGATAGGCTAAGTTAAAGTCATTACTTCGAAAGTTTTACGGTCGCCACCATGACTTGGTTGACCGTTGTGGAATATCTGTGTCACAAATGACCACGGATTTGATCCACTTGTCGCAAACACTTCCTGGTCCTTTCCTCATTCACGACTTATCACTGGGTTTGTAACTAGATTAACACGACGGCTGTCACTAGTGGAGAGGAACTGCTTACCCTTCCGGGGCACATGAGTTCACCCCGGTTTTTAGTGGGGTTCGTGTTACTCGATTTATAGTTTTATATGTATGTGTATGTTTTGTAGATCACCGTTTGTCCTTTTGTACGTTTTCCTTTGGCCATCGTGTTGTCTGTTCTTTTTCTATATACGGATTCTGATTACCACTTTGGTATCTTCAAACTCTTTTAATAGCCCAGTGTACCAGGAGTAATCGTTTAGCTACATCAGCTCGTATTCGAGATGAATTGAATTTGGGGGTCATTTAAGGACTGTTAACAGACGGCTCAATGAGCAGTGCCAGGCGACCGATAAAACATCCGCAACTGTCATTACGTCATCGGCAGGCTAGATGGAAATGGTCATTTGACAATCTCCGTTGAAATATTCGTTATTGGAAACGAGTCCATTGGTCAAACGAAAGTTGATTTTTATTGTGCATTCGAGTCTGCGGCATAGAAACAATGCATTTCATGATGGGAACATAATGGGCACAACAGCATTCGGCTATGTCGGTCATCATAAAATCATAAAATTACCTGAACCAAAAGGATTTGATCTACCTGAAGATTGTAGCTTTTGTGTATTTATGTTCAACTGTATATGTATATTGTTTATATAAAGTAGAAGCTGTTCTAAGTTGAAAAACTTGTATCTGATCCTATTGTCATGTTTTTTGGACAATAAAATATGTTTAAACTAAACTAGCTTTCGGTGGCTGCGGTGTAACTGTCTGTGGATGCTTTTCTTTTAATTGTAAGTTAGAATTACATGTCGTACAAGGTAACTGCAATGGCGTTACATATCGCCACAACGTGGTTAACGCACACGTTGTACCCCATGTTGATAATTTAAATCATCCATTGGCTGACATACCTGCCATTGGACGATAACGCCAGATGGCACAGACCTCGCATTGAAAGAGAATTCAGGTAGCAAAAGGCGATTGTCACATTTCAATGGCCTCCCATGTCCCCTGATATGAACACAGCTTCAAATACTACTCAAATTGTAGCTCGTGATCTAATCCATATTGAAATACTAGTATTACCAAACTAGATGCTCAGTGGGACTGTATCACTCACCTTTCATTCTGTTTTGAGGAAACTTTATACAAAACCTTCCATTGGTGCTTCCTACCAAATTTCAATGAATCTGGCCAAATGGTTTTAGAGAAAAAAAATTAAATTGGCCAATCACAAACAAGAACTGCCTATGGCGGCCATGGAAATTTTGTACAGGCCAAGCAGTTTCAGAGGAGATTTTTTTTTTAGGAATTGGCCAACAAGAAACAAGAATGGCCTATGGCGTCCATGTTTGTACACAGATTGGAACGAAATTAGCAATCTTGATAGAGGACTGTCCGTAGATGCCTCCTACCAAGTTTCATTTAATTTGGACTTGCGGTTTCAGAGGAGAAGATTTTTAGAATTTGACCAACCAGAAACAAGAATTACTTGTGGAGGCCATGTTTGTTAATGGATCGGGTCAAAATGAGCAGTCTTTATAGAGGGCCTTCTATAAATGCTTCCTACCAAGTTTCGGTTAATATGGCCAAGCGGTTTCAGAGGGGAAGATTTTTAGAATTTGACCAACCAGAAACAAGAATTACTTATGGAGGCCATGTTTGTTAATGGATCGGGTCAAAATGAGCAGTCTTTATAGAGGGCCTTCTATAAATGCTTCCTACCAAGTTTCGGTTCATCTAGCCAAGTGGTTTCAGAAGAGAAGGCTTTTAGAAATTGACCATCCAGAAACAAGAATTGCCTATGGCAGCCATGTTTGTTAACGGATCGGGATGAAATGAGCAATCTCTCATAGAGGACCTTCCATAGATGCTTCCTATTAAGTTTTGGTTCATTTGTCTAAACGATTTCAGAGGAAAATATTAAAATGTGAAAAATTAACGGTCGACAGACTACGGACACCAAGTGATGGCAAAAACTCACATTGCCTTTGGGCATGATGAGTTAAAAAGCATTTCAGGTTCACCTTCTTTCATCCTTAAGAAAAGAAAAACCAATTTTGAAAAAAATGGGTGGCTCTTAACTTTTGTCGAAGTGTTTATAATAATGTTGTTTTCGTATATTTACCTCTGATATTTGGTATTTATTTGTTGACAAAGTGTTTGTATATACCATGAGCCACCAGTTGTATTAAGATATGAGTAATACCCAGGTACTGTAGAATATCCTAACAAGATGTCGCTTTCGTCAGGATCAACATCGGCTTGGTGTTCGTCTGGATAAAAATTGGCTTGGGGGTCTTCATCAACAGACGGCAGATGTCGGATGTCACGTCTGGTGTTGGATGACTGTCTTGTTCTTGGTCGAGCTTTAAACAAAATAAAACATTATAACCAACATTTCATAAATGATGAAATTGTCATACTTACAGGTACTTACAGGTCCGTTTCTGAGCGCTGGCCGCCGACCACTATGCTCAGTTCCTTCTCTTCATCAATTTCAATTTCTTCTCCGGTTGTCATGACTCCAAATATGAAGCATGCATTAAGTTGTCGGTGACTTACGACAGCCAGGTAGTTTTCTCCAGGTACTCCAGTTTCCTCCACTAATAAAACTGTCCACCTGGATATAACTGAAATATTGTTGAATGTGGCGTTAAACACTATAACCCTAACAATTTTTTCTATCATTAGCCTACAGTCAAATCTGCCTTAAATGGCACCTGAATATAACAAATCACTGTCTATAAAGCACAGTTTCATTTTCTCCGCTTATCGAATAGTATATATTTTGAACCTGTATATACTGGGCAACTGCTCATAAAGGGCACATTTTCAGGTTCCCTTCAGTGTCATTTATATACAAGTTTGACTGTACTTCCATACAAAAGCTACATAAATTGGTAGCTTGTTTGTATGTCTCACTCTGATACTGGGATAAAACATTTTAATTTTTCTAATTTCTTATTTGATATCTTACTTATAGTCTGCTCTTTAGTCCCCTGGCATGCCTGTATGAAAAATAATTTTGGTTTTCCAGACAGACTTCCACAACGTGCACCAATAAACATATCAGTAATATTTCTTATATATATTTCACGGCCATCAACACCATATACTAGGCGTTCTCTTCCATGTGATAAAACACAAACAACTAGAGCATTAAAAGATGTGTGGTCTTCTTTCGAAAAGTCATTGCAAAGTTTGATAACTTGTTCAGCTGTAAGATTCTTTTTAACAATGATGGTGTACTTCAGTTGTTCAAATGTATTTGACAAGGCATCTGGAAATGCAAAAAAAGTTTAAACAGTGATGATAATTCCACCAATATCTTAAAACACACACACAGACATGTACACCCCACACACATGTCGTTGGAAAATCCATGTCCTGGGGCAGGCAAAAATGTGTGGGGGATGGGTTAAACCAGTTAATAGTATTCCAACACTGTCCCTCTCGATAACTGTATCTCCATCGGTAATACATATATGGGACGGACCATTTAACTTGCAGGGGGGCGGTTATGATTTTTTTTCTAAAAAAATATTCTGATTCCCAATGTTGCTGAAAAAAATATTCTGATTTTGGTGGAGGAAAAAAAAATAATCTGATTCAGACTTTTTGTCATACAACCTTATGTTCAATTCTGGAAAAAAAATGTCGCACTTCGCTTGACAAAAAAAAATCTCTCGTGTTGTCCGAAAAAAAAATTCTGAACGAAAAACAAAACCATAACCCCCCCTGTAAGTTAAATGGTTGGTCCCTAAATACAAACGATAAAAACCCTGCACACAATAAATGACAGACAAGTAATTAAGGGAACAAATATTTATATTTTATTTGGAGAGGGTGGTAGGTTTTTTTTTCCAGAAAAAAACATTTCATGGCTGATTTATGCTGAAGCTGCGAGATTATCAGCATCATGACAAAAGTGGCTTGTGTTGATCAGAAAACTTGCAAAAGACGGTCATGCTTTTGCCGGATCAGGACAAAATAACGAAATACACATAGCACTTGGTCGACCATAACAGAGTACCTGTGTCACAAATGACCACATATATGTTCTGCTTGTCGTAATGACAATTCCGTACTATCCTTATTTATGACTTATTACAGCATTTGTAACAGGAGCAACAAGATGGGTGCCACTGATGAAAAAGAAACGGCTTATCCTTTCGGAACACACGAGATCATTTAGTTTTCTGTGTATTTTTTGTTTAGTTCATGTCCTTTTTCTTAGGCCGTTAAATGGTCTGTCGTTCGACTTATGGCTTCAGATTACCGGTTTGTGTCTTCAAACATTTCCAAATAATGAAGAATGAAAAAATATAAACCTACCAACATCACGTTGTGATCCTGGTCTGTCAGAGAATGCAGTTTTATCTCTGAATTCTTCGTTATTGATAATGACACAAAAACCTAATAAAATAAAACAAACACTTGTGCTCTAAATTGTGTGTGTTTTTTATAATCAAACATTTCTTCATTAATGTTTCCCGGTCTTTTACTAAAGGCTGTCATGGTCATGATTGTGTGCTAGTTGGATTTACAACTACCTATGCAATCACTGCCTATCCCCATTAACCTTGTGAGTTCGCATCCCGCTCATGGCGAGGTATACTTGATACAACATTATATGATAAAGTTTGTCTGCATCTGACTTGCAGCAGGTTGGTGATTTCCTCCACCAATAAAACCTACCATCACGATATAACTGAAATATTGTTGAAAGAGGCTTAAAACCCCATATAACCCTAAACTTAACCTATAATGTGGAAACATTCCCAGGTTATTGTGTTAGTTTCATTTCCCCCAATTTTAATATCTATCATGAATATAAATATGTAATAATATTTCTTTCACCTCCAATAGAAATATTGTATTTATCCTGCGATAAAGTTTGCAAAAAAATGTTATTTGATTTAATAATAAAAAAAAGATAGCGGAAACCCCATTGATACCTCAATAGTAGTTCCGGTAAGGGGCATGGCTTAATATATAGCTTTATTAGGGTAATGTGGAAAGTGTTATTATGACAGGGGTGTGGCTTAATAGCTTTATTATGCTAATGTGAAAAGTGTTATTATGACACTGTCAGAATAAAGCAACAGTTTATTTCAACCCATTTATAATGACAAAAAAAAAATAACCCAATACTTCATTTGCCAATTCCCGACTTGATGGACTTCCGGTATGATGGCAGCCTAGTAAGGACGTGTTTAACAGGCTCTCAAAACACCATTTACTAATACGTCATTATGCTATCAACTTATATCTGGCTTGGTGAATTTTAATTTTGTGAACAATTGTGATTAACATTGGAAACGGACATAGGATATCTACGCTGTATCTGTCATAGCATTTATTGACTGAGTAGAAGGACACGCGTTTCCGCCATTATGAGTCGAGTAGACCGCACTCAAGTACGATGGATGATAAACAAAAATTTGAGGAGCTCAAACGAATGTACAACGGTAAGGAACTTTCTGAATGTTTTGCAAATTTACATATGACATTTGACAAAGAAATCCAAAAGGTTAATCATGAAATGGCAAGAATTTCCGAGAAGGTGAATGTACTAGACTCAAATGCACAACTTGTCAATGATGACTTGCAGAATATTCATAACACAGTTGTCCCTAATTTAGAAGAAAAAATTTCTGATGAGACTAAAGAGCGATTAAAGTTAGAGATTTGGGGGAGAAAGTGGAACCTGGTGATAGGTGGAATAGAAGGGGGAATGGAAGAAAAACCTAGAGAGAGTGAGACTAAAGTGAGAGGGTTTTTCCAAACAATGCTTCATATGTCACTCGATGAAGCCAATTCGGTTCTCCTACAGGCATGTCACAGGTTGCCAGGCAGTGATGAAAAGAAACGTCGAGTCATCATCAGATTGAATAGCCTTATGATACGGGACGAAAATCTGAGTAAAGCTATGAAGTTTCAACGAGGGTGTGGTTATAGTGTCATACCTGATGTTCCACCATTGGTTAGCGTATTGCGCAGTAAACTGTTTCAAAAGCGGCGGGAATTGGAACCTGCAGATCGAAGAAAGACAAAACTTGTCTACATGAAAGAGTATCCGTTTGTTTCCCTTAGGACAAAATAACTTAATATAGTTGATCTCACTGTCGTATTTGCTACAGTATTTAGTGTTGATTTATTTTCTACGGACATGTGAAATAGTGAACATTAACGGTAACAGAAAAAGGGAAATTTCCAGATTTTTTTTGGTATTTACATACATATATATATTTGACATATTGTTTATTTTAAAGCTTGATGCTTTCTCTCTATTTTTGAACCTGTAGTTATTAATTTTGTATTGTATTTTTTTTTCTTCTTTGTTTATTTTATTCAGAAGTTGTGACACTTTTCTTTATATGGTGTGATTTTTTTTCTCTCCATTAAATGAATCCCTTATAAGTTCTTGAAATTACAAGTTAAAAGGTTTTGGTATACAATAAACGTGTTGTTAAACACAACCACATGGCTAATTTGCATAAATTTATATATGTAATATCGACCAATCAAATCCTCCGATTCCGAGGTTGAATCCGAATAGTATACCGGAAGTTAATTCTGTAAACATGTGTTCTTTTTCCTCTCTTACAGATAACTCGAATAATTCAGCGCCCTCTATCCGCTGTTGCTCCTCGAGGAAGTGATCGATAGTGAGTGGAATATAACGACTGGATTATTCGGGTTATCTTACAGAATACAGAATCTTATTTTAATCATAATGATATAAGGATAGTTTTCTGGTAAGAGTTAAAACATACAAACACAATTATCATGTATAATCCATTTTATAACTACTGTACCCCAGTGTGTCAACGTTTTACCCTGATCCACAGGGCCTTGTCACTATCCACGTAAATATACTATCAATGTATAAACATATACAAGGGCGGACACCTTTTTTTTACCCTCGCTCGCTTCAAGTCGTGTTTGTTTTTTAAATTCCTTCTAATATATTCTAAACCCTGTTTGGTTCAACTCCCAAGACCTTATTCTTTTCAAAAAATATCATGACTTCCCCTCGACTATCTCTTGTGAATACGCAGCGGTCGTTTTTGTCAGGAATTTGCCTGAATCCCCGACACCACAGACACAAAATGAAAGTAACAGCGCCACCTATAAAAAAACGGAAGTTCGGAACTCTCTGGAATTTAGCTTTGAGGTAAGGAAAATACTTCACTTCAAAATTTCCCGCTCGTTTAATGTTGTTTGAATCTTAACAGTATTTTCCTTACCTCGAACCTAAATCCCAGAGAGTTCCGAACTTCCGTTTTTTTTATAGGTGGCGCTGTTACTTTCATTTTCTGTCTGTGGTGTCGGGGATTCAGGCGAATTCCTGACAAAAACGACCGCTGCGTATTCACAAGAGATAGTCGAGGGGAAGTCATGATATTTTTTGAAAAGAATAAGGTTTTGGGAGTTGAACCAAACAGGGTTTTGAATATATTAGAAGGAATTTAAAAAACAAACACGACTTGAAGCGAGCGGGGGTAAAAAAGGTGTCCGCCCTTGTATATGTTTATATATTCTATTGATAACGAGGCGATGCGATAGCACGCTTTTTACATTGGTGGTGGAAATTCTATAAATTTGGTGATGGTTTGCTGATTTATACCTTGTAGATATCGTTTTTTATGTGATTTCAAGATTAGAGTGAAGTGGGTAACAAACATTCATACAGAAAACATTACAAAATCCATGCTACAGTCATCATTTAGACATTTATGATTTTCGGCAACTTAGCGCGCATGCCATTTTGAGGCAGACATTTTGAAATTTTTTAAAAACAATTGGAAGTTTGATCGTTTTAGTGAACATTATCATTTTAAAATCGCTTAAAAGTTAAAATTTTTCATATATGCATTAAGTTAATTGAAATTTAATCGTTGTTGATATATTTGTAGCTCATTTGGTTGGTTAAGGCGAGCTGGTACCCCCTCCCCCTTCCCAAAATCTGGCATGTCAATCCACAAGCTACAAAAGTATCTAAACAGAACGCCAACTCCTATAACTGGAACCAAAATTTATACTCCTGTTCTCTTCTCTGATAGCAAGGGAAAATATCTGGAAAGGCAAGCCCAATCAGGTGGCATCAATGACCATATATTGTACTGGTGTGAAAGCTCACGAACAACAACAAAGGGGTTCAATTGGCTACAAGAAAATCTAAGTATTAGATCCCGTCATCTAAATAATATCTCATTGTATGTTTGGTTAGGGACGTGCGATCTTACCAACTATAGCCAAGGTTACATCTCGCTGCACGAAGACTGCGGCGAAGCAATATCTAATGCAATCAACAACTTTGAAGGCATCGTTGAAATATTTAAGGACTATCCAAATCATAAACTGACATTCATTGAAACTCCACCATACTCAATTTATGAATGGAACAAGCATCATAAACATCAAGAGCCAAATCAATATATCATTCAGGATTCAATATTAATACAACAGGTTAATAGATTAAACGATGCAATACGTACCATTAATATAAATTTACAGTCTCATTCACCTGCGTTAACAACTGATATAAACCACAACCAGTCCCGAACATCAAGAAATCGCCACCGGAGAAGTAGAGACAGATATAACTTTAAATTATATAAAGACGGTGTCCATCCAAATCCCCTCCTGGCAAGAGTTTGGCAACGTAAAATTTGTGAACAAATGACAGTAGAGTGTTATCAGAATTAAGAATTAAGCGCTTGTTTAATACACCAGTATACCATATATATGCTGTAAATACGATGAACATTTGTATGGTGATGTAATAGGAAATACTTATATTGTACATACAGTCCTCTTACTGGCACTGGGGAGAAGAATTGTAGTCGACAGTGGGTCCTACCACGACGTACCTTTTCGACTCCCTAGCGCCAATATTGCTGTAAACAACATATAGAATCTTAATATGGCCGAAACATCATCAATAGTCACTAGAAAGGCACGTGATAATACCATAGTGAACAGAGAGGCCATTAATGATTATAATCTAAACATCGACAAAGCATTAGCGAAGAAATTAGAAGCTACAAAAAGACAGGTCCAACTAGTATATAAGCAAACAAACGGCGGTATAGTAATAACAGCTGATGCAGCAACTTTTGAGCTAATTAGACATGCCACCATGCTATATTATTCGAACTTCCCTGTTAATATTGGGAGTGCAACTATACAAAAACAAGTTGATAAAAGTAGAAAAACAATTGTCCAATGGTCCATTAAAGTTATGGAAAAGAATAGTATGGCATATACCGTAAACCTTTACTTCACAACAAGTAGACTGATGATCAATGGTAAGTGTTGATAACTTTTTAAGACGAGATATGAAGGAAATTCAAACCATTGTTGAAACCGCTACAAAAGATAATAACAAAATAAACACTACAAAATTGAACGAACTAATGAGAAAGCAACTAAACCTCCTTCTAGATATTTCATGCTCAAAATGCAAAAAAAATTGTCGCACCAAAAGTGCATATTGCAGCAGTGGCAAACATTAGTCACATTATCACGGTCTCAAACTGTCAGAAGCAGAAATCAAAAGAGTGGAATCTGAACCAGATCATGTAGAGTACCACTGCCCACCTTGTCTAGGAATTACAAATGGGTCCATTTTAAAAATGATCCAACATGGAACAAATGACCAGACAACAACATCATTTACTGAGGAAATTGGAGCAATAAGAAACGACGAGGTGCAGGATGAAGAAGAACATACAGTTATCTGCTGCTCATGTGATACACTTATAGCTGAACAAAAGGACATTGAAATTTGTACGATATGCCAAAGGCAATTACACATTAGATGTATATCCAGTATCAACAATGAAACCGACAAATTTTGCTATAATTGTAAAAACTATACAGAATCCGAACAACAATCTGACAAATCTGATATCAGTATACTCAAACAACTACATGATGAAATAGAGCAAACAAACCTCAAAATAGCTAATCATACTAGTATAACGCATGCAAATGCAGATAGTGATCAAACCACCCTGAAATCAGCCATTTCGTCACAACCTAAACATACAACCAGGTGTGATAAACAACCACAAACAAAATCCGACAGCATGAGTAATACCAGCAATAACTCCGATGAAAACCGAGAAATGGGTATTAAGAACAAAGAGCTAAGAGATAAGGAATTACGATTGAGGAAAAAAGAAGAGCAGTTAAAATTGAAAGAAAAACAATTGAATGAAGATAAAAACATCGTTGTTAAACTTGAAAGTCGCTGTCAATACTTAGAATCTAGAAATAGTGAATTAGAGCTGACAATTAGAACTCTTAAAAATCAGCTAGAACTTGAAAGTCGCTGTCAATACTTAGAATCTAGAAATAGTGAATTAGAGCTGACAATTAGAACTCTTAAAAATCAGCTAGAACTTGAAAGTCGCTGT
>MJUT01056373.1:172399-192980 GCA_002080005.1 Gigantidas platifrons
TGCAGATAGTATTAGACATTACTAAAGTTTGTAAACAACTGAAAATTAAACTGAAAGATGCCAGTGAGATTGAGTTCCACACAAGAAGATTATTATACTTACTACACGTTGAGAGATGCAAACTGATGGATGGTAAACCAGTGGTGAAGAAACCACCATAGCCAGATGTTGGGTGCTTAGGGCAAGAGGGGGATTACATACATATGCAATATCTGTGGCCATAAGTATACACTGTAAATTCCACGTGATATATCGTAATTGACAAATACATTTTTATTTATTTTTATTTTTTATTTTTTTTACCTTTTACCTGATAGTGAACTTTTAAACATATGGATTTATTATAAATAAAGTTCCATACTGCAAATTTATAAGCTGTGATATGTGACATTTCGAGATGTTCGTTGTGAAGAACATTTATTAGAGTTCAGTAGCAAACAAGGATGAACTGACTTGAAAACTTTTAATGTTATAATGTGTGTGGGTATATAAAACCCATATCTTACCTTTTAAACCCGCCTCGCTTTTTAGATATTTTAATTATTTTAACTTTTAAAATTTTTTAAATCGAGCTACAAATTTTAAGAGTGTAAATATATATTATATGTATATATCAAGTATGGTGGAATAGGCAAATCAATTCACTGTGGATACAGCACCGGCACACAACGCACTGTAGATAAGAGCACCATTGTTCTACATACCAATGGTATGGTTGCCCTACAAAGGGCGTACAGAAGAAGAAGATGTAAGATGTAAGATAGTATATTTACGTGGATAGCGACAAGGCCCTGTGCCTGATCGACAGCATTATATTAAATTGCCATGCGACTGTCGCACCAGGCCGTTAGGGCAATAGGGATCAGTGGGTCACAATTTACCTGTCTGCATATTTAGTTCGTTTAGATTTTTTCTGCATTTTTTTTTAATTTTTTCTATCTCGACCCAGACCTAAGAATTATATGCCAGATTTTTATTATCTTAAGGTAGTGAAAAAATGGGGGGGTCTATATAGCTACTCTTGACAGAAGATTATATACAAGTCTGTTAGCTGCGGAACTGTAGCCCTTATGGTCCTTGGCCAGTTTCTGATATTTGCAGACCATAGGGCTACGGATTTCACCCTATCAAAAACTTTCGAAAATGCTCGGTGAAAAAGTTGCACCGATTTTTTTGCAAATTTTTGTCATGAAATCGTGTGCGAGAACGATCAAACATATATATTTCGCTTCGTGAGATATTTATCTACATTCTTCTATACTTACTTACCTATTAACAATCATTTCCAGCTCGTTATCATAACAAATGTCTCGATATTAACTACTTCGTTCCGCCATCTTGTCATTGTGGTAATATCGAGACAGTTGTTATGATTACGAGCTGGAAATGAATATTAATAGGTAAGTAAGTATAGAAGAATGTAGATAAATATCTAACGAAACGATACATATATGTTTGATCGTTCTCGGACCCGATTTCATGACAATACTTTGCAAAAAAGGTGCGCAAAATTTTCACCGTGCATTTTCGAAAGTTTTTGATAGGGTGAAATCCGTAGCCCTATGGTCCGCAAATATCAGAAAACTGGCCAAGGGCTACGGTTCCGCAGCTACAAGTCTGTATGACACAATACATGTATTAATTTTGTACTCTTAGAACAGGACTTAAGTAGATTGTGTACAGTGTTTATTATTGTTTTTTTTTTTTTTGTCCAATGCAACTTGATCACTTTTCTGCCTGTTCAGATTAGTGCATACAGCATACATGTATAATTTATGTATAATAATTGTTGAGTATTAAGCACACAGAGAAAGCGCTCAAGGTATAACTCTTGTTTTAAATGGTGTTTTGAGCTCACGTCTGTCTTCAACACACTTTCAATTTATCAGTCGTCTGAAAATTATTATTATTATTTCCCCCTTCATTCATGATGAGGAAGCAATTTTCATTGGGGGGCTGCAATTGTAGGGTTTTTCTATATATAAAACATGATCTGTATGAAACATTGGCTTTCATGAACACACACTCTTATGTAGCAACATTTTTATTGATATGTATTAGGGATATCTACAGCTATGACATTGTTAAAAATTGGTAGTATCAATTGTAGGGGGCTTTCATCAGATAAAATAAAGAGACGAGACATATTTCTAAAGTGTAGACAAAACTACGATATTTCTTTTTTAATTGATACACATAGTAAAAATGAAACTGAACCATACTGGAGATCAGAATGGGGTAATGATATAAAATTTAGCTCTCAGTCCAGTAATAGTAGGGGTGTAGCAATTTTATTTCGAAACACATTTCAATATCATATTGAGAAGGAAATAAAAGATAGTGACGGGAACTTTATCATTTTGAGCGTTAGAACTAATGATACTCTTTTGACATTGGTAGCAGTATATGGGCCGAATAATGATGAGCCTCAATTTTTTACAAATCTACAACCTAAAATTGAAAGTTTAGGTAACTCCTCAGTAATAATTGGTGGTGATTGGAATGTTCCTCTTAACTATAGTATGGATACGTTGAATTATATGCATAAAAATAATGAAAAAGCACAAAAACAAATTCAAGTTATGATGGAGCAGCTTGACTTAGTTGACTCTTTTTGAGAACTTAATCCGGATATAAAGAGGTATACATGGAGAGGTCCTGCTAAAAAACAAGCTAGGCTAGATTATTTCCTTATTTATTCTCATCTTCAATCATTTATTCATGAGTCTAATATTGGTATAGCATATAGGTCGGACCACTCACCGGTATACCTGATACTTCAATTTACAGAACACGAGAGGGGTAAGGGAACTTGGAAGTTCAATCATTGTCTCTTGCGGAATGAAGAATATATTAAAATTGTATCAAGGTAATTGGTCAATACAAAACAGAAGATAATGAGAACATGTTTGATATTAAGTTCAGTATTGATGACCAGCTGTTTTGGGAAACCTTAAAAATTATGTTGTGGTAAAACCATATCATACTCTACCTTTAAGAAAAAAGAGAGAGAAAATATTGAATTTGAACTTGAATCAAAGCTCACTATTTTATATCAGAATGGGGGGACACGTGAGGAGGAAATTTCTAAATTAGAATCCGAGTTAAAAAATATAAGGGAAGAAAAAGTCAAAGGTATAATTACAAGAGCTAAAGCTAAAAGGTGAAAGAAGTACTCGTTACTTTTGCAATCTTGAAAAAAGACACTACACCGAAAAAATTATTCCAAAATTAATTTTGGAGGATAATACTGAAGTTACACATCAGAAGGATATTTTAGTACAACAAATATTATTCTATCAAACTTTATATGAAAGTAGAGGGAACAATTTCACAGATGAACACTTGAAATCTTTTTTTGATGATAATAATCCATATATTTCTAAATTAGAACAAGATAAAAAAAACTAGACCTAGAAGGGGAACTAACTCCTCAAGAAACCCTTTCTGCACTAAAGCTTATGAAAAATGCTAAGTCTCCTGGTATGGATGGTTTTATCACTGAATTTTATAAATTCTTTTGGAAAGATATAAATCCGTTTTTATACGGTTTTGCAAAACCGTATTTACTTGTGGCCTTTCGGCCTTTTTTGTTTGTTTACATGACAACTATCATGATCTTATCACCTGTCGAGACAGAGATGGCTCATCAAAATATAGATCTGGTGCTTGTTAGATAACACTACACTTTGAATGTTACTACTTTTGCAGATTTTAAGATAACTTATCGTGTCTCAAATGGTAAATGTTTAACTATGACAAATTGTCAGGAGGATTAAAATGCCGATATTTATATTGTTTCTCTTGCTTGTATTATTACGCTAGTTTTCATTCATAAAAACATTCCGACAAGTAACGTAAATCAAGGATTTATATAAATCCTTGCATAAATTAACGACTCGTCCTACATTTAATTTTACGATAAATCTAGTTGTGTATGTTCCGTTTTCATTTTTTTTTTACATTGTATGATAATGCTTGATTTTTGTAACGCTTTGAGTATCAATTATTGTGTAAATAAAGTATTTATGTCGTTTCCTTGTAATGGGATTCCCCTTATAAGCTCATTAATTATTTCCCGCCATATACGACCGAAGTACGACAGTAAACAAAATAGTTCACAGTGATCGTGCGAAAATTTATGGAATCGGTTCTAATTAGTTTAATTTTGAGAACAGAATCAGCATAACAGAAATAATGAAAAACGTGGCATTGACGTATAGGACGCTCTTTAAGCCTTTACAAAGATGCGAACAGTTACTGGCATAGTAATTTAATCTATTATTTTCGCGTGGGTTTGTTGACAAACATTAATCAAAGAAATCCTTGATCAAAGTTAGAACACCATATGAAAAGTGCATGGTGAAATATAGGCCTAAGTAAGATCTAGCATAATTAAGGGGAGATAATAGGACTTATTGATATTTTTGTTGTTCTGTGTTGGTGACCTCAAAAGCAAATCACCTCTTAGGGAACGACCATTTAATTTGAAGGGGGAGGTTATGATTTTTTCATAAAAAAATATTCTGATTCCCAATGTTGCTGAAAAAAATATTCTGATTTTGGTGGAGGAAAAAAAAATAATCTGATGCAGAGTTTTTGTCATATAACCTAATGTTAAATTCTGGTAAAAATTTCGCGCTTAGCGCAACAAAAAAAAAAATTCTAACTCTCATCTTGTCCGAAAAATTTTTTTTTGAACGAAAGAAAACCCCATAACCCCCCCTCTCCCCCCTGCAAGTTAAATGGTCGGTCCCCTATATGGTTTGTTTGATTCAATGAAACTTTAACCAAAGCTAGTACACCATATGAAAATGTGCATGAAGAAAAATAATTACGGACCTGCATAATCAAGGGGGAGATAATTGGACTTGAGGATACTCTCATGTTGACCTATGTAGATGACATTGTAAGAAAATCTACTCCTCTGTGGTTTGTAAGATGTCAATGAAACTTTAACCAAAGGAAGTAAATCCAATCAACCTGTGCATAATTATGGTATTGCATGAAGGAGGGATAATCAGACTTTGCTGCATTATGTTGTCAAATTGGGCCACAGAAGTATTCTTTTGTGGCGTGGCCACAGTACTAGTATTGCATTGGGCTTCATTTCAACATCAGGAGTCAAAATCTATATAAGTAAGACATAAGTTTCCTTGTAAAAAAGAAGACCAATTACACATTTAAGCATCTTTTCAAGCATGTTTGTAAATTGAAAAATCAAATCCCAGTATGGAAAGACTGTGTTGAATATATTAAGTATTGTAAAAAAAATTGATTTTGATTCTCTGTACTTGTGTACCCCCAAGAAATCAAATAGTTTAAAATGTAAGTGGAATTCTATATCTTCAATGCTGTGGTGTTTTTCAGTGCCATGTTTCAGGTCATAAATACAAAGCAAAACTTTTGGACTAGTGTATTTACAATTTTTTTTGTTTGTGTCAAATTATATTAGTATGGTGACATTATTCATGATTGTTTTGCTACTTGTATTGTGATGTGTGCATAATTGATCAGAATAAAATATATATTACCAAAAAAAAAAAAAATTCCTGACTTGATTCTAAAATTATACACTTAGCATTTTAATATTTGAGTTATTTCCCTTACAGAGGACAACAGTGTCATGCAATATTCAACCAAAATGACATATATTTTTCTCATACTCTGTATAAAATTTAAATGTTGTAACAACTTGTGAATTTTTTATTTGCTATAAAGTTAACTTCTATTATTTTACAAGGTTCAATTATCTATAAATTTTAAGAAACTTAAACTCAAATTATTTGTCCTTTCTGTTGCTCTTGCATTAATGTAGGGAAAGGCATGAGTCATTTTAATCCTCTACAGGATTACAGATTTTTACACCACTGGTTCAGCGGGGTTAGGTGGAAAAATCTGTAAAAACCCCGCTGAACCAGTGGTGGAAAAAATATGTAATCCTCTAGAGAATTAAAATGTCTCATGCCTTTCCCCCGCATTAATTTCAAATTTTGAAATAAAGTTCGTGTTAAATAATGGGAGAAACAAATTCTCCTTCAGTTGCCCATGTGGGTTACGATTAAAATTTTAAATTTAACTCTCTTGAGTGGAGAAATATCGTAACCCAGGGGCAACTGAAGGAGAATCTATATATATACAGTCAAACCTGACCATGCGGTCACCTCTATTAAGCAGTCACCTGTATTAAAAGGTCACCTTTTTCTTGTCCTGTCATAACCCACAGGCAACTGAAGGAGAATCTATATTTATATATACAGTAGTTCCATCTTACCCCGAATTTTCGCATTCATAGCATAGTGTCCTTCAGATTCTTTGGATACTAAAATTAAAAAAAAAAAAATCAAAGTTACCCATTGTTCCAAATAGACATTCATTGAGGTAGATATGTATTAATAGCTGTGATAAATAAATTAGTTAAACAATATTTAAAAAAAAATCAAGACCCCAATGGGCTATTATGCTCACCTGAGAAATATAGTCACTCAAGTATCTACAATAGTATATAATGTACAGAATTTTAACCAAATAATATATTTAGTCCTAACATTGGGTCTTGCAACAACTATTTAAATATGAATACAATTAACATTCTTGTGAAACTGGTCTAAATTATCTCCCTTCCTTATCTAGTTTCCCTTTTTAATTAATAAAATTAACAAATAGAAATGTTTATACTAAACAGAATGACTTTATTCTGTCTTGCTGGTATATTTTTGTTTCATACATTTGATATATTATGAATGTATTATAAATATTTTTAATAGTGGTTTCTGGTTTATTTTCAGTGATTAAAATCAGAAACAGTCTGCTGTTTTCCTATGTAAATATTTAAATATAGGCTAAAAACTCTACTGTGGCTGTAAAATGTAGAACAGTAATATAAGACCCGTTCGGGTTCCTTTACTTTTTATTTGTTTCTAAATGTGTTGTTGGATATTCTCTCGTGTTCATTTACATCCATATCCTCTTTAGTACTAAAATTATCTTTGTTCAAGTTTAAGTCTTAGTAAAGGTAGAGTTATCTCTCTTTGTCATACCTGTTAACCCTCCCGCATTTCGCGGGAGACTAAAACTCCCGCTTTGAAATACTTCTCCCACATTATCTCCCGCGACCATAAATTTGATTAAAATCGAAAATTAGGACGCCATTTTTGTTGTTTTTATCAGCTGGGTCATTAAAACATTTGCGTGAATCAGCCGATTGTTACTCGGAATTCTCTCGGTTTTTACTAGAAACGCCGATAATGTAAGTTGTTTACAATATCGAATGGATAACTACACGAATCAAAGTTGTGAAAAAAGAAATTTTGAAGGCGAGTATCGTTCAATTACTTAATTAAATACGAAAAAAACTTTAAAAAAAATACAGTTCAACTATGTCACAATCAAGGAGACGTTGGAATTCAGGACCTAGCACCCCTTCTTCAAAGAAAAAGAAACATTATTGCAAATTCTTGGAGGACTGGACAAAATTATACGATTGGGTGCAGCCTACTTCTTTTGGGAATGATATGGTATTTTGCAAACTTTGTTCTACAAATTTTAGTGTCAGCCATGGTGGTGTATATGTTATTAAAAGACATGCTGATGGAGATTCACACAAAAAAAGCAGTTGCTTCAACAAGGAAATCAACCAATCTTAAAAATGCAGACCCAGAGAGAATTTTTTCTATGTTAAAAAAAAATCCAGACAGATATGAGATCTGAGTTGAACAATGACACACTTTGTTCTTTATCATGTGCAAAGCAAAATCAAAACTTGTTGTGTTATGAGTACGAACCAAGTGACTCTGTTCTAAGATCAGCAAAACAAGCTGTATTGTCATACCAAAGTGGTTTGAAGTAATGTTGCTCAGCAACAACAATAAAAGTTGTACAGTAAATTTTGTTTGCTTTAATCTAACAATTTTAGTGTGAAAAAGTTTGTCACGCAAAATCTCCCACATTAAATAGTTGGAATGTGGGAGATCTCCCACATACACAATCTCTGAGGTTAACAGGTATGTCTTTGTTCATTGCTCAAGTTGAATTCTTGGGAAAATCCCCATCAGATCAAGATAGTTTAGTTTATCCTGTGTGACCATACATCTGAAATGAGATTTTCTCCATTGAAAAAAGACATCAGATCCCATAAAGAAACATTTCAGGAATGTCTGGTGAAATAGCAAGCAATTTTTCGGGAAAAGAAGTAAAACTATTTCAACAAATCAGAGACCATGGCGGCCATCTTGGATCCAAAAACTAACAACACTTCTTCAGAGCCACTAGAGGAACATATATGGCAAGTTTGGTCACTTCAAATGAAGTAATTTTGGAAAATAAAGTAAAAAATGTCTCACCCAATCAGAGGGTGGGCGACCATTTTGGATTTTGAATTGCTCTGAAAAACATCTAGAGGAAAATTTTTTCAACATGTGGTAGTTCTGGAGAATAACTTGAAAATATCTCGGCCAATGAGAAACAAGGACAGTCAACTTGGATTTGTAATCACTTCAATAAGATATAATACTTTTTCAGGACTCCTAGAGGAATAATTGTGATAAGTTTGGTGACTGGGCATGCAATGGTTCTAGATGAGAAGTTGGAAATGTGAAAAGTTTACGACATAAGGACCCACGGACAGACGGACGGACCCCTGACATTTTTCGATCAGAAAAGTTCAGCTAAGCCTCTGGCTCATATGAGTAAAAAAGCGGATCTACAGTACAGGATAGGTGAAATAATACAAAATCAAATACAATGGCTACATGTAACACAAACTCCAATTGAAAAGCCTAAATTTAGTGAGATCGTGCATGCTTTTTGAAAGGGTATGGAGGTCACGTGGGTTGGTATGGTAGGGAGATCATGTGTATTTGATTATATGGAAATCATATCACTCCTCGTTGCAATTTGAAATGAAGACAAACCAATTTAATATTATATACTATATAACCTAACCAAATTATTTAAGTTTAACTATTCAATATTGTTACATATGACACCATGTGATTGTAAATTAAAAAAAATCTTTAACTATTCAATATTGTTGCGCAATGTGATTGTAAAAAAAAAAAAAAAAGTTTTATCTCAATATTGTTCCGCATGTGATTGTAAAAATAAAATAAAATTCTTTAACTGTTCAATAGCAGTAAATCGAAAAAGAACAGACAACACCACAACCAAATGAAAAAGAACAGAAACAAACAATGATCTACAAAACACTATACACATAAAACAAATAATTGAGCAACATGAACCCCACAAAAAAAACGGGGGTGAACTCGGGTGCTCCTGAAGGGTAAACAGTTCCTGTTCCACTAGTGGCATCCGTAATGTATCTGTTTTCACAATTATAGTGAATAGTAATGTTACCTGTAAAACATTCTATATATGTGTGCAGATCTGTGCGTTTGATATGTTCTAACATCTGATAGAGTAATGAGCAATTCTTTGATGAAATATCTCGTCTTTTCTCCATGATATTAAACAAGCCATAGGTTCGACTGTGTGCTTCCATCTTGTTTAATTTACGAATTGCTGCGGCTATGTTGTCCAACCGTCTTTCTGCAATTGCAATCAGCTTGTCAACTTCTTCTGTTGATAAATTCTTTGCGACATTAAACAGAGCTTTCCTGTAAGTTCAAATGAGAAAAAAAAATGACCAACTTCAGGAACTTGGCATCATCTTGTAGAAATAACACAGTGTCTATATGAATTTGAAAATAACATCTCATCATTGGGTTTAGGGTTAGGGTTATGGCGTTTAACGCCACTTTCAACAATATTTTAGATATATCGTGGCTGTCAGTAAATGGTGGAGAAAACCGGAGTACCCGGAGAAAACCACCGACCTGTCGCAAGTCACTGACAAGCTTTATCACAACGTTAGTGGTTACACGGGTAGTTGTAAATCCAACTAACATACGACGGCCATTTAATTGGTTGTTCGTATATAGACAATATATGTTCATCTATTATATTGTCGTAAAATATAAAATCTATTAATTTGCACTAGCTGCGAAACATGCCAGAAAAGCTCACCAAAGACTAGCTGCGGAACCGTAGCCCTTTATGGTCCTTTTTGTTTTGTTTTTTTTGGCGGACCATAAAGGGCTATGGTTCCGCAGCTCACCAAAGGCTTGCTTTTCTCCTGTTTCTAAAGCTTGTACAAATAAAGTTTATATTTTCCAACAATGTACAAGATGTTCATATATTGTGTATATACTACAACTAATTGGAATTCGATGTTTATTTATTTTTTCTTTATTTTTGTCGATACACTAACATAAAACGAGGCCCAGAACGAGAGAGTGAACGGATGGTATTTATGATATAAATGTGTTTTTTTCAAAACACGAACATAAAGTCCATTCCGAAGCTTCTTCATATAAGCCTAATAATACTATAACACAATGCTCTTTTCCGAACATCTGGGCATTTAATAATTGAAGGCAGTGAAGCCAGTATGAATCTTCTGGATTTTACGTCGAATTCAAAGGAAAATTTGAATGTTATTTTTCTAAAATGATGAAAATCAAACTTGAGATCTAATTTAGTGTAAACTTTCAAGGACCAGAGGTGATTTTAATTACAATATTTAACTTCTGTTGGTAGATATCAAATAAATTAATATTGAAGTCTATGTAGAATCCCGAGGATTTTGGCATTCGGCTTGGTTTCAATTCACCGTCTAATATTTTCTTCATATCAGAAATGCTAATCATTGATTGGTCATTTACCTATTGCGATGTCACTTCGGAATCGAGAATATTACAAACTAGTCCTACCTATATAGATCCACTGTCATTATGTCATTTTCAACTTCTGTCTGTGTAGTATCGGGGTCCAGTCCAAGCTTGCGTACAAGACATGGTTTCTCCATTAAGGTGAGGCAATGCGCAATTCTTTTCGTTGCAAGTACATTTTTGTCATTTTCAAGATGTGTAAAGATATCTATCGCTATTTTACATTTTTCTAAATCAGCAAGGCTAATAACGTCCTGTGTTAAATATCTTAATGATGCCATATCATGGCCATCAATTTCTTTACATATCTCAACCAGAACCATTCTATAGATTTGTGCCATAACAATTATTCCTGTGAAACACGCTACTTTGTTGCACCCTTTTAACAGAATAAAAAAAAAATGAATATTAAATTACATAAAACACCAATTAAATTTTTTTAAGTTAGCTATAAAGAAATAACAATTCAATTCAACTGTGTTAGAGCTGGATTGTTTATTATTAGGTGACAACCAACATCGTTGTCAGAACGAACACCACAGCACCTATTAGATATAACTGCGGAACTGTATCTGTAAACGGTCTTTTTTCTACCGTCAAAACAAAAGACCGCCATCAGCTACTGTTTCGCATCTACTATTCGCTCAACATAATGACGAGTTATTTAACCCGGCCACTATAAAGCTACAGCTTCATTGACTGAGGGAGGGAGATGAATCCAGGTACTCGCGAAAGGTACGGAGTTCTCGTTTCTTATAAGACACCCACCGAGTTCCTCTCGGTCCGGTAAATGACTTGTCAGTGGTATAGGAGTGAGTAGTGAGTAATATGTTGTTTAACGCCAACTCAGCACATATCCAGAAATGACATTACATTTGCTAATTTGCATATCTAAGATGGCAGCAACTCAATTGTCTGCATTTTTTATATGATCTATATAGAAGATAATTTTCCTAACTGCATGCATGTCAATTGCCGGAATTGAAAATGGGACTTTGAATTAAGCCAAATTAAACGAGATAAAAATGAATGACAACCGTGAAATTTTCGAGGTTCCTGGAGTGTATGAAAATCCGAGGCGGCAAACCCTTACTTACTTACTTACTGCCCGTAATGCCGTTGGCATGTAGGGCAGCAACAAAGGATCGTCATTCCTTCCTGTCTTTGGCTATCTTTTCAACACTAACAATTCCCCAGGTCTTGTTCCACTTCATCATTTCAGCCTCGACTGTTCTTCGTCATGTATTTCTCGGTCTTCCTCTTTTTCTTTTCCCTTCTGGTGTCCAGTGAAGGGCCACTCTTGTGATGGAATCCTGGTCTTTTCTAATATGACATGGCCGATCCATTTCCATCTTCGTCTTAATAGTATGGTATTGACTCCTAGTCATGCCTTCGATGTTACACTGCTTCAACAGATCTTCGTTGGATATTTTTCTTGGCCAGAATATTCCGAGGATATACCCAAGATTCTTGGTGTGGAAAGTAGACAGTTTCGTTAAAATGTCTGAAATACATGAAATTGGTGGAGTTCGACACCAAATTTACAACGAATAATATTTTGTGGTGATCAACTTGCCTGAATTAATTTGGATTCCTGAACTCTGGATAAATTACTATTCACAAACCATATATTACTAGCTTCTAAACTCGAGGTTCCTATGGTAAATAAAAATTTATCATTTTTGCAAGCACGCAAGTTCAACAAATGGCTAAATTTGAAAGAAAACAACAAAACTATTTGTATTTTAGCAGACGAAAAACTTTGCGGAAGTCAACAATAACATGTTAATTATTGAGCCGTTGACGGAAGCAATAAATGTCCGTGTTATAAGCAATTATTTGAGAAATCGGGGGAGCAATCCATCCAACTCAGTGTGAAGATGCTGTTGCTGCAGCCCTGCACTTTAATGGAAGTAGAAGGAGAAGCTTGAAAATGCAGTCACGTGATCAAAATCTAATTTAAATATGATGAATATAAGAAGAAGAAGAAGATGAAGCTTGAAAATGCAGTCACGTGATCAAAATCTAATTTAAATATGATGAATATTTATTATTTATGAGGATCTAGACTTGACTAGCGGATACATCCCTACAGTGAGCAGAAATCAACACAACTCAATTCAACAATGGAATTACCTGTCGAACTGGTTGGACTTCTCGAGCACGCAGGGATAAATGGAAAGAAATTGACTTGGAACCTGCAAGTTAATTCCGACGCTATATATCGGTCAAGCTGGTGTGGATCAAGACTAGGAAACCCGTTGAAAAAACAGGAGAAACTACCAGTCGGCCCCAGAAAAATAAGCACCTCTCACCTTCCACCAGGAGAAGAAACGCCCGACGTATCGACCAGTGGAAGGCGAAAAGGGAAACCGTTGTTGTTACTAAAACTTGTGTTCAAACACAGACAGCCGACCTCAACCCTTCTATACACGAAACGACGCAAACAGAGCAGCTCAACAGCGACGCCAAAGCCATCAATATTCCAAGAGTATCGAAAAATAAAAAGGAGCGATCTGCACAGACCAAATGTACATACACTGGTATGATAACTATAATGAACCAAACCACCGATCCTGAAGTTATCGGCAAAGAATGGAAAACCTGTAAAGCGGTACGAAGTCCGTACGACAGAACGAAACTAGCCTACCAAACGAATTTTAGAGACGGATCGACATCTCTATCTGATCCATTCGACCAGGACGATCTAGCTCTCATTGATCGCTATCCTGAATATACTAGTACTGAAACAGATATTGGTGATAGACCACCGACACCAACACGGGATATAAATTGCAGGCAAAGACCTAGCAAAAAGAAGAAATATATGTCCGCAATACCTGAACAGGGTAGGCGGACTTAAAACCCTCATATACTACTATTTATGAGGAAAGTACCATCAATTTTGGATATGAATTTTTCAGCTATATTATGGCGAGAACAAGTTAATTTTCAATGAGATGATAATGAGGTCTGCTTTGTTCTAGACCAACACTCTGAGTTGGATTTTTATAGTGCTAGCTCACTGAAACAACAGTCCGCTGTAGACATGTCTCCACTCGGACACATTAGGCTGATTCTGAGTCAACCAGTCTTTGCTCTTTCTCCTTAATCACTGGGGTAAAACTGATGACCGTAACTGTAATTACGGTCATCCCAAGATGGCGAACGTTGAATCAGATAAGAATCTTTTTTGTCGATTAAATTGTTTCTATAATGTATTTTAAATGGCACATGCATTGGTACGATAGTAATCTATGAACTTATCACAAGGAAATAACAAATTACGACTGAAAAATGTATATGAAAAAGAAAATCCGATTCTAAAAAATTGCTAATTAAGATGACCGTAACTGAAAACTGAGATGACCGTAATTGCACCTCCGATCATATGATCAGTTATGCTAATGCTGCGTGCTTAGCAGAGAAGCAACAAATACCAATTTTATAGTCTTTGGTTTGACCCGACCGGGGCTCGAACCTACGATCTACCACACTCGAGGCGAGCATTGTAACCATTACGCCACCGATGCGGTTCGGTGATATAGGAAGGAACATATCTAAGTAAAAGGGAGAAGATGAGAAATGAATATTTCATAACACTCAACCAGTTCGTGGCGACGATCGTAAGAATGTTGTGGCGACTACTTCAGCCTAAAAACAATGAGCTATGTCCAGAAATTATAAATTGCATCATGATTGGATGATTTTTCATAGCATACCGTTACAAATTAATAGTACAATCGTTATTAAGTATACGTTAGAGAAAACCGAAGAATGGACAATTCAGAGACACTGGCAACATTGGGTACACAAGAGAGACGGTAGGTAGTAAATAAACATGAGAGAAAACCGAAGAATGGACAATTCAAAGACACTGGCAACATTGGGTACACAAGAGAGACGGTAGGTAGTAAATACACATGAGAGAAAACCGAAGGGACATTCAAGAATGGGCAATTCAGAGATATTGGGCACATAAGACACAGGACAAAGACAAACAAAACAATAAAACACAACACAGAAAGCCAAAGGGATGAGCAACACGAACCCTACCAAAAACCGGGGGGGGGAGGGGGTGTAAACTCACGTGGTCGCGAAGCGTAATTACTTCCTGTTTCTTATAAGACACTCGCCATTTTACTTATATATTCAGTCAAGTCCTGTAAAAATATTGGCAGTGGTGGTGGAAAGAAAACAAATCTATGTAAGAAGTAAAAGATCCAATGTCATTTGAGATATGTAACGATCAACCAGATTGTGATGAAGACCGTATAATTTTTGTAGCAATGACTTCGACCTAGGAGCAACGTAGCCTTGTTTGATTAGCTGTTGTGTCAACAGCTGAGCTCTACAAAGATGCAACTGCTCGTGTTTTGAGATCGATCAAGAAATGGACGCCATCTTATTAATTATCGACAGTGTTTACGGAGTTTGTCGAATAGTCATTAAATTAGTACAACAATGCACTTATTTCTTATTTTTTGTGAATTTGCTTTTAGTCGGTGTTAATTGCGGTCAAAGAACCATGCAAGTTGACAGTTAATAAGCGACAAAATACAAATTATTCGTTTTTACCTGTCACTAGTAAGGTCAATTGCATACGGAAAAAGCGAGGTCAAATTATTTGCTTGCAAGCAAATAAGTAATCGTTCTCAAAAGGCGAAAAGTGGTTCGATAAGCTGTTTAGTGTGAAATATTTACATTTATTTCGTCATATTAAAGCTATTTACCAATTTCCAAAGCATATATTTTTTTTGGTCAAAATTGTAGCTAATGCCCCTTTAAATTTAAGTGTCAATTATAAATCTTATTTGACACTTAAAATTACTTGAAATGTACATGAAAATAATGTTAATAAATTGCTGGTATTGTGTTTGTTCCTTTGTATACTGTATTTGCTTGGCCCACATGGGCGTAATTTTGCAAATAAAGATTATGTATTTATTTAGTTGAGACTTAAATTTAATTGAAGTTTGTGTAACACAGTCCTGGACAGATATAAGATGCAACCAGGCTTTGAGGGATGACCGTGGTCGTGATCGTATGGTAATTAGATTTACAATTACCTTTGCAATCTTTTACAACCACCTTTGCAATCAGTGTCTATCATCACTGACGTTGTGAGTTCGAATCCCGCTTAGGCGAGGTGTACTCGATACAACATTAAGTGATAAAGTTTAACGTTTGTTAGTGACTTGCGGCAGCTAGGTGATTTTCTCCGGGTTGCTCCACCAATAAAACTGACCGCTACGATATAACAATATCGAAATATTGTTGAAAGTGGCGTTAAACACCATAAACCTAACCATAACCCGGTTGCCTTATCCACTCAGGTCCCTCCATTTGTAATAAGTATACCATGTGAAAACATATACCAACCACAAATAATTGTATACATATTTTGTACAAGTAACAAGCGGTCAAATAATTGTTAAACAAACAAGTAATTTTTATTCATGTTTTGTACAACTACAAGTAACGGTGAACAAATACTTGTTAAAAAAAACTACAAACAGGGTGTCGATATACCCAGGGTTTCCGCTGGCGTGCGCCATTTGCGCATATGGCGAAAAATCTATTATTTTGGCGATAAAATATTTACTTTGGCTCAAAAATGTGGCGCAAAAGATTTCGAATGTTCATCGTCTGTTGTGGCGGTCATTTTCTAGTTCGTTACTTCGGAACGCCCATAACGCTATTCGGAAAGCTTTGAATGTTACCCATGAACTGATCATGTGACAGAAAATCGATAATCAGCTGTTCGTAATGTTATATCTGTTGATAGGATAATTAACTTGTAAAATACATAAAAGGTAAGTCAAACAAAGGTGTTAATTAATGGTCTCGGGTGAATGACTTCTCTCTGTCAGTTCGTGAATTGTTTTCATATAATTTTAAGAAACTTGTCATTTATTTTAGCACTATCGGTATCGTTTTAAACGCATCGAAATTTTTAACTCCATTTTACGTATTTAAAATGGGACGGAAAAGAAAATTAGTTTTTGAAAGTAATACTCCGGGAAAAGTAATGAAACTGTCCGAATTATGGGGCCATGGCAAGCAGGCAGTGCAAACTGAAGATGCACTGCAGGAAGAATCAAGGCCTGCCGACGATGTTCCAGAGATTGCAGACAAGCCTAAATCTGCATCTGTGACTAAAAAAGTGACAAGGAATTTGCTCAGTTTTAAAAAAAATAGAACAGTTTTTACAGTCTGTATTTTTACTTACTTGCCTTTTATGGTTATGATAGTAACTTAAACAACAGTGTTATATCGTATTTTTATCTACTTGTATTTTATGAGTAACTGAAACATTATTGTGCTATTGTATTTCAAAAAGTACATGTACCCTTATATTGTTTTAACATGTATGCAGTAAGAAAATAAATAAATGATTAATATTTATGTGCATTTTTAGTGCCAAAAATTTTTGAAGTATTTATGGCTCAAAATATTTTAAAGTGGCTCAAAAATTTAGTTTTTGGCTCAAGTGTTGGCTAAAAAAAAATTCAACCCAGAGGAAACCCTGGATATACCTATGGTAGTGGGTTCGTATACCATGGGTAGGTAGTTCAATATACTATGAGATGAGGTCAATATACCATAACAGTTGTACTTTACTCACAACATGAGACAAGAGGGTGATTTTATATTTCAATTTTCATTGGTAAGGGGTCGCTTTGCTATAGGTAAGGGATCGAAATATCATATGTAGTGGGGTCAATATTCTATAGGGGATGGGGTTAGAAATACAATAGGTAGGGGATTCGATATACCATGTGATGGGGGTCAAGATTTCATGACAGTTGTAATTGACTCACAATTTATGACCAGGAGTGGTTTTATATTTCATGGGTAGGTGATAAATATCACACACAAGGCCAGGGTTCAAAATACCATAGGTAGAGGGTTCGATAAACCACCCCTGTCTTAAATTGTAAATCAAGTACAATTGTTATGGAATATTGATACCTTTCCCCTACTTATAGGATATCGAATCCCTACATTTTTTATATCTCACCACCTACATATGTTATTTCTAACCCCCAGACCCTACCCATGGTATTTTGACCCTGTACCCATGAAAAATCAAAACCCCTTGTTTTATATTGTGCGTCAATTTCATGGTAGTTTGAGCCTTAACCATGGAATACCAACCCACCTCTTGTCTTAAATTGTGAGTCAAGTCCAAGTGACCCCATCACAGGTCATACTGTCAAATCACAGGTCACATAATGCATGACCCAAAAGAAACAATAGGAAACACGCATTGAGCAATACTATTAATGAGGTATAATAAATATGGTATTTTGACCTCCTACCCATGAAATGTTAAACCCAATCTTATCTTTAATTGTGAGTCAAGTACAACTGTTATGGTATATTGACATCTTTCATGGTATATTGAACACATAGTCATAATATATCTTACCCCCTTCCTATGGAATTTCGACCTCCAGGCCCATAGTATTTCGAACCTCTAGCAATGATTTAAAAAACCCCTATATTTCGAACCCTCTCCACATGGTATTTTGACTCCCTACCCATGGAATATCAAACCCCCTCTTGTCTTACGTGCAGTTGTGAGTCATTTACAACTGTTATGGAATATTGATCCCTTTCCATTGTATATTGTACTAACTACCCATGGTATATCGGACCCCTTACCTATTGCATTTCGAACCCCTTCCGTGGTATTTTACCCCCTACATATGGAACAATAGACCACCACTTGTCTTATACTTCAAGCAGGGCCGGATTAAGGCCAATTCATGCCCTAAGCACAGGCCAACCTTTGTGCTTTCCACTGGCATAATGTAAATTCACTGTCTTTATTGTTATAATATGTATAAATAAAACCTATGGCATTTATTAGTGTTTTATTTCATTTTTCCTACATATTTTAAATTTTTGGTGTGTATTTGAGCCTAATATCTGGCTGATAACATAAATTGCCTTGTGGTCGGATTTATGTGGTGCCCCCTTAACCCTTGATGCCCTAAGCACGTGGTTATTTTGCCTAAGGGTTAATCCAGGCCTGACTACAATTCAAGTACAACTATTATAGAATATCATTCCTCCATTGCATGTTGAACCTCTTACTGTCTCTTTATGAGAAATGAGGGGGTTCAAAGTACAATGGGATGTGACGTTAATTTAACAAACGGGGTATGGATCATTTTTAAATAAGGGGCTGCCATATAACATGAAAGGGGTTAATATCACAGGTGCTCGTGGCACGGAATTACCACCATATTTCTGTATTTCTTTATTATTACATCTCTTTTTCCTTTATATTTTAACCTGTTCATGTCCATATTCATACAATATTATGTTAACAGCAACTTACATGTTTCGACCCTGTTAAAATAAGATTGTATGAATATGGACACGAACAAGTTGAAATAAGGAAAAAGAGATGAAATAATAAAGAAATTAAAGTTTGTTTTTGCTCGCAAAAACGTATGTCTCCCCCCCCCTTTTTCTATAAAAACCCATGATTTTACAAGAAAAAAAAATAATAGATTAATCTGAATTTCGAACTCGCTCTAAATAATAGTGTAATAATGCTTCCTACCAAAAATTATGTTGATCGGCCAAAAACTAAGAGCGCTATCGCGTTAACGAAGATAAGCTAACATACGCCCGCCCGCCTTTCACCAAGACATAATCCGACTGCAACTTCGTTGCAACTCGGCTAAAAACTGTTTTTAAACTACATATGGTGTCCTTACTACCTACCAAGTTTCATGAAATTCTGTTCAGTAGTTTCAGAGGAGTTGCGCCGACATGCTGCTTCAGTAGTAAATTTCGGGAAATTTCTAAGTTCAAAGGGGCATAACTCGCACAAAATTCAGGCGATCAAAATTTCCTGGTAATATGCACAACTACATATGGTGTCCTTACTACCTACCAAGTATCATGAAATTCTGTTCAGTAGTTTCAGAGGAGTTGCGCTGACAAACTATGTGACGGACGAACGGACAGACGGACAGGACAAAAACAATATGTCTCCCCACCAAAGTGCGGGGAGACACAATAAAGAAATTTTATTGAAAATAAATATGTAAACAGAAAGTTAAAAAAGGGGGTGGTAATTCCGTGCCACGAGCGTCTGTGGTTAATATACCATAAAGTTCCAAATGCCATATGACAAGATTCAAGATTCAAGATTCAAATATTTTATTAGTCTCACTTCTTACATATACATGTATACATACTATCATAGTATGCACAATAACATCATATGGAATAAAATACATTTTTAATGACACAGGTTTTTTTTCTTTTGTCGTTTGAATTGGTCAATTGTAAACACAGATCAAGAATCTACGCACGAGTGTAAATTTTTTTTGCTGGCGATCCAGGAAAATTGTAACGAAACTGCTTTTATTTGAGAGCGAGTTTAAATAATTTTCCCATTTGTACAATAATACCCCCAGCAAAGCTATTGTAAATGCGGCCTCTAATACCACATACAGGCCGCTAATAGATGTCGATGATACATACAGATTAATACATGGGCATTTCCATATTGGCCTGGTTATTATCCCGTGACCCCCATATTGGCCCGAGACGCAATATGGAAATGCCCATGTGTTAAACTATTTATTACATACTTCCGACATCTAGAAAAGAGACACCCATATTGGCCTGAGACGAAGTCGAGGCCCATATTGGCCCGGGTCAATATGGGCCTCGATATAAGATAAGATAAGAAAACTTTATTTTGATTCGGCACATAATAAAACAGTACAACATAATCTCTAAGGAGCTTTTTACTGAATATACATTAACAATAAAACAACACAAGTCACATGCAAAGTTACAGCCTAAAATAGTTGGCA
>MJUT01056373.1:215750-236162 GCA_002080005.1 Gigantidas platifrons
AGTCCGTAGATATATGGTGACAAATATTCGTTGAAATCTTATTTTCGTGGTTTGATAATATCCACGAAAAATAATAAATTCACAGTATACAGGTATTTATTGTACATTTGTAATTTCATGTTACATAACTCACTGTAAGGTGCATGAACACAACTCTGGTACTCTAGTCTGTGACCTTGACATTCATCTTTAGTAGGTATGTCTGTCTGGCATTTTCTATGCCTGAATTGCAATTCGTCGTCGTCACATTCTGTCCACGAGGACCAAACATCCCAACCAGCTGATACTGAAAGATAAACAAAGTTTGTTCTTTAGCTGACCATATTTTGATATGGTTTGTTATTAACCAAGGTTGGGTTGATGACCTGTTTTCGCTGGTCATGTTTTTTTAATCCTGTTTGTAATACATCTCCAGCCCATCTTCATCAAATTGTATCCAGTGCCGTCTTAACGCATGGGCACACTGGGTAGTTGTCTGGGGCACAACGAGCATAGGGGCTTCAATGTTAATCTATGTATGTTGTGTACGGCATGTTTTTTTTTAGCTTTAAACACTGATTTTGTTGGAAATACCAATACAAATAATTTAATTTTATCGACCATTTACATTGTTATTTCTGTGAGTGGTTCTGCAGGTAGGGCCCCAGTGCACTGCTTTGCACAGAGGTCTATAATGTTGTTAAGACAGCCCTGACTGTATCGTTAATTTTGTGACCGTACCAGTCTTAGGTATAATATGAAAAGTCCTCGTTCAAAAGGTCATTTCTAAAGAGGTTTGGGTCCATAAAACTTGTATCACTCGCTCCCATTTACTGATATGTCGTCTCGTGGGGGTTCTGAAGAAACCACATTAGGAGTCGCACGTGAGTAACCTTATGTCATGAATATAAAATGAAATTACAAAAAAGGGTGCACTCGACTCGCAACCGCAAGTGATAAAGCTTCCACATGGTCGGTGGTTCTCTCCGGGCACTCCGCCTTCTTCCACCACTAAAATTGCTGAAAGTGGCGTTAAGCACCAAAATCAAATCAAATCAAATCTGAATATAAAATGGTATGATCAATACCTTTTTCTGGCAATCGGATTGATCATAGATGCAAAGAAGTTTAGTAAATTTTTCATATTCTCGCAGTCACCATTTTCATTGGCTGGTATGTAGGGTCACTGGCATGTGACACATATTAATAGGGTTTCGTCAGATTTCCCACGCCGAGGGGCCCGGGTGGCTCAATGAGTTAGGTCGTTGGATCTAACAACTCATACAAGCCTATCATCAATACGGCGTGAGTTCGCGCCAGGCTTTGTAAATTACAAAAAAGGATGCACTCGACTCACAGCCGCAAGTGATAATGTTTACCAGTTGCTTGCCCAGGGTCGGTGGTTCTCTCCGGCTTCCTCCACCACTAAAACTGGTCGCCATGATATAGCTGAAATATTGCTGAAAGTGGCATTAAACACCAAAATTCAAATTCAAATTCATTCCCACGCCACTACAAATGAGCAATGGGGAACAAGTGAGAGATATGATTTTATTGAGATTGGAAGGCTTCAGTTAGAAATAAAAATAGTTTATATACCGTTACATGGTGCAGCACTACAATGATGATAATCTGTATCGTGACCATCACATGGTATTTTGAAGTTCGTACCAGGCACGGAACTTTCACATCGTCTGATCCTTACTCTACTGCCGTGCCCACAAGATGCGGAACAGATGGAGAATTCTGACCAACATCCCCAAACACCTACAAAAACATAGTATTTGTAATTTCTACAAAAGAAAGTGATTAACACTACTTACTGAAATGTCCAGGCAGTGTCAATAATAAACAATTTTAATATCAGGCGCAGATTTTGGGCAACAAGACAGAAAAAAATATAATGGGTAAGGCTATAGTTTGACTATTTCTACAAAGATATGATATCTAGTTAAACAGAATACAATGTATCTTAAAAAACAAATATGATTAAAGAATACAACAAAAATTAGGCAGACGAGACAAAATACTGTCCCCTGATTGGATAAAAAGAACTTACCTTTACACGAATGGACATTACATTGTCTGGCTTCTACAAGATGACCTTGACATTCCTGTCCGTATCCCAATGGTTGTGGATCATCACATGACCTCCTCCTATATTGAGATCCTGTACCACAATCTGCAGAACACTGAGACCATGGTTGCCATGGCGAGAATCCACCATCTTGTGTCACGTTTACAGCTATATCTAATATAAACAGAATATGCAGTTTAAAATGAAAAAAAATTTCGTTTCAGATTTTTTCTCAAGAGACAATAAGTTGCGTAACCTTATATGGGCATCCAAAATAGTATCCGCATGGGCTTGTCCAAAATCAAGACGTTACATCAAGCTTGAATAAAAATAACAAAGTATATATCAATTATGAGAACAAGTTACATTCAATAAGATAATGATGTCCGCTTTGTACTAAACCAATACGTTTAGTTGGTTCTTTACAGTCCTGGCTCACCGAAACAACAATCCGGATAGAAATGTCGCTCCACTCGAACACGTCATTATTCTGATTCCGAGCCAACCAGTCTTTCCGTGTTTAGCAAAGAAGCAACAAATTCAAGTCTTTGATTTGATTCGACCAGGATACAAACCTCAGATCTACCACACTCGGGGCAAGCTCCCTATCCATAACATCACCGAAGCGGCTTCATATATGTCGACCATTATAAAATTTCAGTGACTCACCTCATGCAAACATGTCCATGATGAAACTATTAGAACATTTCCCCTTCATCTGATTTGTGCTGTAAATAAGGAATTCGCTACTGGTGGTGTATCTTAATGTCAGGAGAGGTTGTGGTGTATCTTAATGTCAGGAGAGATTATGGTGTATCTTAATGTCAGGAGTGGTTGTGGTGTATCTTAATGTCAGGGGAGGTTGTGGTGTATCTTAATGTCAGGAGAGGTTGTGGTATATCTTAATGTCAGGAGAGGTTGTGGTGTATCTTAATGTCAGGAGAGGTTGTGGGGTATCTTAATGCCAGGAGAGGTTGTGGTGTATCTTAATGTCAGGAGAGGTGGTGGTTTATCTTAATGTCAGGAGAGGTGGTGTATCTTAATGTCAAGAGAGGTTGTGGGGTATCTTAATGCCAGGAGAGGTTGTGGTGTATCTTAATGTCAGGAGAGGTGGTGGTGTATCTTAATATCGGGAGAGGTGGTGGTTTATCTTAATGTCAGGAGAGGTTGTGGTGTATCTTAATATCAAGAGAGGTTGTGGTGTATCTTAAAGTCAGGAGATGTGGTGGTGTACCTTAATGTCAGGAGAGGTGGTGGTGTACCTTAATGTTAGAAGCTTTGGTTTATCTTAATGTCAGAAGAATTTGTTGTGCATCTTAATGTCAGGAGAGGTTGTGGTATATCTTAATGTCAGGAGAGGTGGTGTATTTTAATGTCAGGAGAGGTTATGATCTTAATGTCAGGAATGGTGGTGGTGTATCTTAATGTCAGGAGAAGTTGTGGTGCATCATAATGTCAGGAGAGGTTGTGGTGTATCTTAATTTCGGGATAGGTGGTGGTGTACCTTAATGTCAGAAGAATTTGTTGTGTATCTTAATGCCAGGAGAGGTTGTGGTGTATCTTAATGTCAGGAGATGTTGTGGTGTACTAGTATCTTAATGTCAGGAGAGGTGTTGGTTTATCTTAATGTCAGGAGAGGTTATGGTGTATCTTAATGTCAAGAGAGGTTGTGGTGTATCTTAGTCAGGAGATGTGGTGGTGTACCTTAATATCAGATGTGGTGGTGTACCTTAATGTTAGAAGCTTTGGTTTATCTTAATGTATGGGTGTGGTGTATCTTGATGTGAGGAGAGGTTTGTTGTATCCTAATATCGGAAGTGAGGTTTAGATGTACTGGTCTATCATAAAGGATAGAAGAGTGTGCATATTCAATGTCAGCAGATAAATTCTGCAGTTTCTTAATGCAGACATACCAGAAATGGGATATGCATGCTTTTTAATGTGAGAATATTTTCTTGAAAACAAGTCAGTGTTAGTGTTATGGTGTTTAACACCACATTCAACAATATTTCAGTTATATCATGGCAGTCAGCTATGTTGGTGGAGGAAACCGGGGTACCCGGAGTAAAACCCCCGACCTGTTGCAAGTCGCTGACAAACTTTATTAAGGCGATATTCATACTCATGAACTAATGTGAAGACAAATATGTTTAGAATTACTCAGAAACAGACATAATTTCAAAACTTAACACACATTTTCAACAGTCAGTGGTTTGTGACAAGAAGTAGATATCAAATTTAGTGCACAGAATGTGTTTCTGGAATAACCATAATCAGGTACGCTAATAGTCGAAAAGTTTTAAAGCCAAATAATTTTTTAAAGTTTTAGGAGCAAGTAAACCAAAAGACCTCAACAGGATCGCCAAAATCGGCTAAGGTCACCTATGTCTATCTGGGAATGGTTCATCCAAAAGTATGTGATAAATGAGAAAAATTTATTTAGAAAATCTTCCAAAAAAAACAACAAATCAATCTTTAAGGAAATTCAAATATTGTAAGAATAATGTGGTGAAGTTTGGGTTCAATATCATCAAGCGTGGTAAGAGGAATTGTGTAATAACAAAAGTGTGATGACGACATGGACGGAAACGCATGGCGTTCTCTATAAAGTTGATTACGATAACTTGTTTCCTTGGAATTTCTTGAAGTAAATATTTGGTCTCGTCATAGTTTCTAGCTATATTTATCCCATTTAACTCAAAATATTTGACAATTTCGAAGCAAAAAAATCGTTGTCATTGACAACAACACAACAATAGCTGAATCAGTGAATGTATACTTGATTTCTGATCGAGGCAACAGAAAAATGAGGTCGAGGTTTTGATAACACTGAAATTTGAACAGGTACACCCATTACATGTATAGATGCATGGCTACTATGAAAAAGATCTTGTCACAAAAACACGACCTTGGTAAACATTCCATTAAAAAAGTTTTTTCTATGTCTTCCATACTTTTACTTTTGTAGCAGGTGATGTCATAAAATCAAAATGGATGTTTGGATGAAAGTTTTATAATATGACAAGATGCTTTAAAATAAATACTCACTTATCGTAGTCAAACCTGTTTTAACGACCATTGAAGGGAGTTTTGAAAAAAGGTCGCATAAGACAGGGAGTCGTTGAATAGAGGTTATGATATTTGCTCCCAAAATCTCGAAAGGAAAAATCTAGTTCGGGTATACAGTGATCTTGAAGGTTTTTTTCAGAATGGGCCCATGGCCCCTTCAAAAAAATTTCAATGGGCCATGCTATCATATGAATGGGCCATTGTAAATGAAATAAATTTCCAGCACAATAATGTATAGAAATGTATTTTCATACTATAGCTCATGTAACATTTAAATAAATATACAATGTACATGCAATTGATTGAAATTGAATTGCTTTTCAGTTTTCTAGTGATTTCTAGACTCTGGATTCACTCATCTTTACCTGCTTCACTATATTGTTATTCCAAGGACTGAAATGTTTAACTTTGCCCATTATCGAAACATACACTTTAGCATGCCACATATTTAAAATTTCTCCATTTAATATCTATAAGCAATCAAATATCACTGATTTTTCTATTATTTTTAATATCCTACATAATTATAATTATCAGGTCGAACAGGAATTAGGGCTTCAAGCTTCATTTCTCCAATCCAGTGACACTGATGTATAGTTATATTTGTATTGTAGATTTCCTTTTCTTGACCAATATAATTGAGAAACCACTTACATTTTGTACCACTAGGAACAAGAACAATTTCACAAGTTGAAATTGAATATAATCAAAATTACAGAGAATAAAAAATTAACATTTGATACACCTTTCATGTCTTTGTTATTGAATCTGTTCTCAACTCAGTTACACACACAGTAAATCAAATAAAGGTCAAAAGGCTTTATAAAGTCATACATTTCAAATGAATTTTTATTCAAGTAAATTTTAACAATAAACAACCACGAACAGGACGGTATTTGTGGACGTCTTTCTCGTTAGCATCACAATCTGATGAGACAGGATCGAGCTACGGTACTTGTACGTCTTGTGAGCCAGAGTCAATCATATTTTCAGTTTCTTTTCTCACGGATTGTTATTTCCATCTCGACCAACAAATGAAAACAAAGTCTTCTGGCCAGGTAAAACAGGCATACGCTGCTTTTTTTCTGAGGCATTTTTCTATAAAATTCAACTAAATACCGGCAAACAATAACTCGCAGACACGTACTTTCAGAAATAGAATTTTCCGTTAAAATAAAATTTCATATTGAATTTTGAGATGATTTTATGCAAATTTTCATTCATTTGATTCATATTTGTCAAAAATCAAATTTACAAACGTTTATTTGGAGTAACATTTGGAAAAAAAAAGTCACATCATTGGTTGTTATTCTTTTCCGGTATTTAGACATTTCATAATTATATTTACTTCAGCGTTAAGCAAAGGAAAAACCATGAGACAGTCCGATAAATATATAAATAGGCAGAACATTCTCAATGATCCGATTTCGACACGATTATGCATAATTCAGTGGGGTTCACTGTTTTTCAAGGGGTTCACTGCAATTTTGTGTACCGCACGACTGATGACTATCGTTCCATGGATACCGAACCTTGCAAAATTATTGTGCGCCACACGGGCGCTTACATTTTACTTTCATTGCGCCATTTTTCAGCTTAATGCGCAAATTGCGCATGGCGCTGGACTTTCCCGATCACTGGTATATAATCCACATCAACTTTTAACTCGTTCGTGTGGAGGAAAAATGCATGAATAGAGCTTAAATTCTGGCATGAAAAAGGTATAAAAATGAAATAAAAAATATGTTCAATTAACATCGTTAAATATTTCCATCCTTTGTGGGTGAAATTAAAAAAAAAGAATAACTATATCAAACGATCGAGTTTTTTTACTTTCTTTCAACAGCTGTTATTGTCTTAATTGTCATCGTAATTACAATTAATCATTATGATTAGAAGAATGAAATTTCCTGACAAAACGTTAAAATTCAACTTCAACCACTCGCCGAAAGCTATAAATAGCCTAATCACACAATCAGCATGTGTTTACCTTGATCTGTTACTGCACGTTAAACGAATGTTGACAGAAATATATGCTGGGAACCAGTACTTCATAATTCAATAATTTTCAAAATCACGATTATTTATTTATAAAGCTGAAAGATTAAAATGGTATTTTCTATAGTAAAGCAATTTTAAATATTTAATATAAATAAGAAATAAACCCAAATAAAGCAAAACAACAATAATAAATCATCACGTCAACAACTTACCTGTAAAAAAAAAATGGCGGTCTTGCACAATAACGCTAATCGTGACTTCATTTAATATGAAAAATCTATTATGAACTAGTAACAGGTATGGACTTTGAAAGTGAGATGTTGTCAGTAAATCATACAAATATCAGCAATTATGAAAGTTAGTTAACACAGGATTTACATTTCAAACTGCGGAAAAAAGATGGTCATTAGTCGCGTAAGGCAGGGGGTCGTTGAATACAGTTAAAGTATATAGTAAAATTTGTTGGGAGGAATGAAAATGGTCGGATAAGACAGGAAGTCGCTGAATACAGGGGGTCGTTAAAGACAGGTTTGACTGTATTTTATGACTTATCACCAGCATTTTTAACAAGAGTAGCATGACGGATGTCACTAGTGGAGCAGGAACTGCTTACCTTTCTGAACCACATGAATCCACCCATGGTTTTTAGTTTCTCAATCTTTAGTCTTCTGTGTAGTATTGTCGATTCATTGTTTTGTCTTTTTGTTCTTTTTCTTTTGGTCATTGTGTATTGTTGGCCTTCGACTTAAGGTTTCCGATTATCTGTTTGGTGTCTTCAAACTTTTCTTATCTTATCTGAGTTCTTATAAATGTGGATCAACAGATCGGTGCCAACAAAGACAATATCATAGGACCTTTTGTCTTTTCTTTATTTATTAATGATGCTTGGGTTTGCAGTAATATCTTGTATGACATGGCCATTATGAAATATACAATTTATACAAAATAATCATCAAATATATGCAAAATAAATATCACTAAATATACAGAAATGACTAAATTATGAACTGTGATGGTAATTTGATTTTTTTTAAGAGCTGTAATATTTACAATGAACAATATGCATACTATGTCTACTTTCATTTTCTATGTACATGTATGTACTAAATTTAATTCCGCTATACAAGATATTTACTTTCTAGTTTCATTTTCTTCAGTACCCAACTAATATGTTTATGATCATGGGATAGTAAATAATGTGTTCAGTTTCATAAGAACTTTTCCATTATGAGGTCTGTAATTGACTAGGAGGGCATCTGTGCTAGTTTCATTAGGACTATTCCATTATAAAATCTGAGATGGAATAGGAAGGAATCTGTGTTAGTTTCATTAGGACTATTCCATTATAAAATCTGAGATGGAGTAGGAAGGAATCTGTGTTAGTTTCATTAGGACTATTCCATTATAAAATCTGAGGTGGAGTAGAAAGGAATCTGTGCTAGTTTCATTTAATAGGACTATTCAATTATAAAATCCAAGATGGAATAGGAAGAAATCTCTGCTAGTTTCATTAGGACTATTCCATTATAAAATCCGAGATGGAGTAGAAAGGAATCTCTGCTAGTTTCATTAGGACTATTCCATTATAAAATCTGAGATGGAGTAGGAAGGAATCTCTGCTAGTTTCATTAGGACTATTCCATTATAAAATCCGAGATGGAGTAGGAAGGAATCTCTGCTAGTTTCATTAGGACTATTCCATAATAAAGTATTGTTAATATTATTGATTCCATATTCTTTTTGCATTTACAGTAGTTTTTACTATAATCCATTCCCTGCAAAAGGAAGATCTGAATCTATTTTTTTCATCTAAAACTATTTTGGTAAAAGATAAGCTGATTTAACAACACAAACATCCAAAAACAATAAGTATGACAATCTGGTTAACTAAAGTTAACAACAGTGACTGTAAGCTCATATTAGACTTTCTATGTATCACTATTAGAAACAGAGGGTTAGAAAAACACAATGTTTTCCCTTAATGATCATAAACAAATTTAAACTTCCCTAATTCTCAAAAGTGTGTGGTTTTGTAACTCAAGATTACTCAATTGAACATTACCAAAAAACATATAGAATAACGTCAGTTTTTAAGGTCGAGACAGACATTATCATGAGTATTGTAACGAGTCCGACAACGTATGGCAAGACTTTCAAAACTGAAGTTACTCTTTTTATCAGTAACCTAATAATGTGTTAGACGTCACAGTGTCCAATATCAGAATCAGAGACAGTTCGTTGATACTGATTGATTGATTTTTGGTGTTTAATGCCACTTTCAGCAATATTTCAGCTATATCATGGCAACCAGTTTTAGTGGTGGAAGAAGTCGGGGTACCCGGAGAGAACCACCGACCATGGGCAAGCAACTGGTAAACTTTATCACTTGCGGCTGCGAGTCGAGTGCACCCTTTTTTGTAAATTACAAAGCCGGGCGCAAGCCCACGCCGTATTGGTGATAGGCTTGTATGAGCAGTTAAATCCAACAACCTAACTCATTGAGCCACCCGGGCTCCAATTACTCAATTGAACATTACCAAAATACATATAAAATAACATCAGTTTTTAAGGTCGAGACAGACATTATCATGAGTATTGCAATGAGTCCGACAACCTATGGCAAGACTTTCAAAACTGACGCTACTCTTTTTTATCAGTAACCTAATAATGTGTTAGACGTCACAGTGTCCAATATCAGAATCAGAGACAGTTCGTTGATACTGACAATATCGCTGTGAGATCAAAGGAAAAATGTCCAAATTACCGATAATGTACATTAAAGTGTACTGCCATTCAAAATCCCTATAGACTGTGAATTGTGATATATAAAACAACAGCAGTTTTGAAGGTCGAGACAGACATTATCACTAACATCTCAGAGAGTCCAATAGCTGTGATACTAGTGATCATGTCTATCGATACCTTCAAAACTAACGTTATTGTTTTTATTGGTGAGGTCATAATGTGTTTGATGTCAGGCTGACTGATATGCCAGTTGCGAACTGACCTAATATTTTTGTGGATCAAGGTAAGTTCAGTGATCCAGACTTTATCATCGGCACACATCAAAGGGAAAATGTCTAATTTGCCGATAATGTATATTAAAGTGTACTGCCATTCAAAATGCCTGTGAATTGTGATATAAATTTAATATACATATTTGATGAAAATCATTGATCTTGTTATTCATTTAGAATGAATTACATGAATAATGCAATAAAAAATACTCTTGTTATAAATGAAAAAATAAAGAAAAACAAAATATCTACTAACCATTATGTAACTATGTAACAAAAATCTTGATGCAAAAATATAAATAAACTTTGTATATACATTTATACAACACTAGCACTTTGTAGAAAAGTAAGATGGGTTATTATTGCTGACTTGACTTTCTTAAGACCAAACCAAATTTAGGGTTAGGGTTAGGATGTTTAATGCCACTTTCAACAATATTTCAGTTATATCGTGGCGGCCAGTTTTATTGGTGGAGGAAACCGAAGTTCACGGAGAAAACCAATGACCTGTCACAAGTCACTGACAAACTTTATCATATAATGTTGTATCGAGTACACATCCCCATGAGCAAGATTCTAACTCACAATGTTAGTGGCGATAGGAACTGATTGCACAAGTAGTTGTAAAACCAACAACCACACGATCATGATCACGACCACGAAGATCCCCACAAAATTTGAGTTTTTAATTCTTTAATCCCTTCTAAAATTATTTTGCCATTTTATTTATTTAGACTGCTTTATTATTCTCTTTATAGCTCTATTTCAGGTTTTTTCTCACCAAATCAGAGCTTTTGACATGAAGCAGTCATCCTTCTAAAAAAAGATTTTTTTTTTTAAATAGCACTATGACAAGTAAGTAGTGTTATAATTATTTAGTACCAAAAAGAGGCTGCTATATCCTATGTCTGATGTCACCTCTATTGTGACCTGGAGAAATTCCCCATTTGTCCCTTTTGCACATTCCTGATTCGATTCTAAAATTAGAATTTTTTATTGGAGTTATTTCCCTTTAGACTAGAAAAATGGTACATTGTTTTAGTAACAGCAACAGATAGGACAACAAATCTGAGTATAAGTTTCTTATAATTTGTAGATATTTAGCAAATAGAAAATTTACAAGTTGTTTATAACATTGAAATTTTGTAACCTAATAATGCTATTTTCATATGAATTTTGCATGACCCTTTTGCCTGCTTTTAAGGGAAATAACTCTTTAAGAAAAGGTAAAAATACATAATTTTAGAAACAAGTCAGAAATGTGCAAATGGTCTATTGAATGAATGAGATATTGTATCCGTAATATACATTTTTACTTAATTTTTGTAACAGTAAAATCTGTCTTAAACAGTTTAAACCCTAAATAAACCAGAATACTGTATAACTTGATTATTAGATCTAAACTCAATGTGTGAAATGTTTGCAAATTTTGAACCTGTTTAATCTAAATACTTGTCTACTCTGAACCAAAAAGCTGACCCTATGGGTGTTCTGTTTAGGGACCACACATTTAACTTTCTTTAACACGAAACAAAAGTGAGATTATCTTTTTTTTTTGGACAAGAAAAACAATAAATTTTTCTTAAAATCTTGTTGAAAATTGAAGTCAAATTATTTATTTTTGCATCTGTCAGGTCAAGATATTATTTTCTATAAAATTTGTAAAATGGTCGTTACCTTAGATGTCTCGATCAAAATGCCCCCCTGCTCCCCCCCAAAAAAAATCTTCTATAATGGCCAAGATAATATTTGACCAATGAAAACATAGAAGTCTATTTTTAGTAGATGGCTGTTCTAAGTAGTCTATGTATTATAGTTGTACCATTTGATATATATATTATATACATGGGAAAATTTCAGAATGACTGATATATTTCATATAAAGGATCAGAATTTATACAGATAAGCATTGGATGTGCGATCATTGATAAATAACAGTGTTTTCAGGATAGACAGACAAATACTCATGCTTTTTGTCTTTGACATGTCAAAGCTTAACATAAAGCAATACTGTACCAGGGAAGTTCATCAAAATTTCATACAATTTTTTTTTTCAATTTTACCGATATCTGTAAAAATTAATGCACTTTAAGTTCTAAATACTAAAAATATTTTAAAATAATTAAAACATATTTTTTTTTATTAAGAGTCAATAACAACTGTAAAAATTTACTGTTTAGCATGTTTTTTTTCTTCTTTTTGAAAATGTTTGGTTCTCAACTGAAAATCTTTACTTTTTCATTTATATAAGATTTATTTTCTAGTTTAACTCTAAAAAAAATTATTGCAAAATGAATTTGTAATTTTACAAAGAAAATTATACATAAAACATCGGCAAATATCATAGAAAGCATAACATATGTTCAGGATTTTACATACATGTATTTACAAAACATATCTTATTTTAAATAAAAATATACTGGCTTCTAAAGGAGGGACCAGCCCTTTCAACTAATGTAATACATTACATTACAGAATGAACAAAAAATAAAATAATACAGAAGTGTTAATAATACATCATGCTGTTGCTAAGGAACTGTTGCTATGGTAACAAGAATGAACCTGCATTCTGTGAGTCTATATTCTATAAGGTGAAGGTCAAGAATCCACATTCCACATGTGCTTTTTTATAATTTAGTATATTCCACACATCCACAACGACGAAATCTCATAATATTAATTGCAATGGTAATATGGCAGATTCACACGATGCACTATTTCTGTAGTTAAGATGGCTGACATACACAATGCTGTTTCTATGGTTACAATGAATACTTCTTTGGCAGTGATTGTGTTAATTGGAAAACACTGGGACTATCTATGTCGACACTTGGTACAAACTAAAAATATCCCTAACGTTCGACACTTGCAATAGTTACGGAAATATCGTCTATTATATTTGCACATATTTCTAACTGCTCGACTTAATGGAGCATTAAACGGATCTATCGTATTTCTAAGCTCACCTGCTCTATGACACGTCCCTTCGTTTTTAAAACAGTATCTCGTGTGAGTTTTTACGTAACTTGTTCTTATCATTGTGACATCAGGTACGCTTGCTTTGCACATGAAGCGAAATCGTTGTTCAAAATGTCCACCGGAAGTTGAGTTAGTTTGGATCCATGTAGTCCATGGTGTGAACTGTTCAAGTTCTGAAATGTACAGTGAGAAACTAACATCATGCAGTGTCTAAAAGTGTTCTAAACTGGTTCCATGCTTTTGTATTAAAAAAAAGAACCTGTAAATTATCTCCCTTAACAATGGGCTGTTGGGTTCATCATTAGTTGTCTAAACCTGTAAATTATCTCCCTTAACAATGGGCTGTAGGGTTCATCATTAGTTGTCCAAGTTACCAAAAAACGCCTGTAAATTATCTCCCTTAACATTGGGCTGTTGGCTTCATCATTAGTTGTCTAAGTTACAAAAAAAAACCTGTATATTATCTCCCTTAACATTGGGCTGTAGGGTCCATCATTAGTTGTCTAAGTTACAACTTGTCCTAATAGCGACTGATGTCCCAAAGAGCCTGTATTTCTCAACTAGTTTATCATTTTTTATTGGATGAAAAAAAATCATAAAAAACTGCATGCAGTTTTAATGGACCATTGATGTAAATCAGTTATGCCATCTCCAAGAAGATTTTAGGACTTTTCCAATAGGATCATACATTGAAACTTGACATTAATAATAACTGGTTTATCTAAGATTTTTGATCTGCAAAAGAAATTCTAACTTTGAAAAGGACCATGCAATGATCACTCACATAAACTTTGGGTTAAACAGTTGGAAAAGGCTTTTTAATATTTTCCCAAAACAGTCCCGTTTTCATGATCTGGTCCATCTGGGTTTTTCCAATGGACATAACAAAAATCCCAAAAATCTTAAAAGGACCACCCAGTGATCATTTCCTTACAGTTTGAGTACCATTATTCGTTCAGTACATTGAGAAAAGCTTTTCACTTTTGCAACATTTTTGATTAGGGTCCTATGTTAAGAACTATGTTCAGCAGTGGTGGCCATCTTGTAATACTTTTGTAATGACCAAAGTCAAATTTGGTTTAATTTACCCAAGTCATTCTGAGAAAAAAATATCGTCATTCCAGTATTAAAAAAGGTATTTAAATATAACTATAATTGTAAAATGTTTTGCTCTTCTTCATAACATAACTTGATAGCAGTGTTTTTTTGTGACTAAAAACAATGACAGTGTGTGTTTCGTGACATAAGCATAACTTCACAACAGTGTGTTTCATGATAATCAGTAAACATAAACATGCAGCAATCTTGTAATAATACAGTAGTCCCTCTATTAAAAGGACACTTCTCTGCAATGAAATGGTGGTCTTATAAGATGGAAGAGGGGTGGCTTCCCTTGAGGGGGACAGGTTAGTAGTATTTCATTTTCTCTGTGCAGGTGAAGTCTGGCCTGGTAAAAGGAGGGGGTTCTCTTGAGAGGGACAATAAAGTAGTATCTTACTATCTCAGCGGATGTGAAATTTGTCCTGATAAGAGGGGTGGCCCTTGGTGAGAGGAGATTTTACAAGAGGGCTGTACCTTGGTGAGAGGAGATTTATAAGAGGGCTGGACCTTGGTGAGAGGAGATTTTACAAGAGGGCTGGACCTTGGTGAGAGGAGATTTTACAAGAGGGCTGGACCTTGGTGAGAGGAGATTTATAAGAGGGGGACCACTGTATTATAAATTATACATAAACAGAATAATGTGATTTTTCAATACAATCTTGAACTACTTCATTTCAGAAGAAAGTAAAGAACATACGACTTAAAAAAAAGGTAAATTTACCATAAACTATGTATCAAGTCTTTTTCAAGATTTTAAGAAACCTGTAAATAGTTACCGTTTTCAATTGTCATATGCAACCTCTGACAAAATCTTCAATTTGTTAAAGGTGGTCAGTATTTGTTATGAGTAGAAAAAGATTTTGTCTTATTGACTTGGATCATCTATTCACCTGAAACATCTTACCTATATAATTATGTTCTTAGAATTTCATGTACTCTTTTTCTGATCATATACAGAATATATAGAATATACACTCAATAAACATATTACAGCTGTCTTTTGATTTCTCATGCCTTTTACAGACACTGTCCAGATTTTTTTACGCTTTCAACCTGATGACGAGCGAAAGGTTAATTGGTCATATTCGGGGATTACATGAATAATTGCTCTGTTGATTTTTTTTTATTTTGATGACAGTTAGCTTTAATTTCCATTTTGTGAATATGTATATATGATCTGAAAAAGAGTACTAATATCATTTATTCTAGATACTTAGCTTTGCTGAATAGTAAATCCCTTCCTATTTAGTTATTAACAACAAGGGGTACTAGGTAAAAGCTGTATACATAGTAAATTGTTTACAGCAAAATTTAGTGTAATAAAACTATTATCTAAAAAAAAACAATAAAAAAAAAACAAAAAAACTTTCATTTAATTTTAATGCAGGTAAGCTACTTACTTACCTGATGTAAAATAATAACTGTGGAATTAAAACTATATTTAACTTCATTTTTTAGTTGGAAATTTAATTTTTAGTATAGATTTTAATTCGTCAACATAAATTAACTGTCCTCTTAAAGTTACTTTCTGCAGAACATAACAATGCTAAAATAAAATGTAATGACTTTAACATTAATCTATAGCAGTTTCGCCTGAACTCTAATTGTATATGATTACAACTAGTCAAACCTGTATTAACAGGTCACCATTAGGACAAGAAAAAAGTGGCCATATAAGACAGGTGACCTCTTAAGAGAGGTTCAATTCATATGAAATTTTCTATGACAGGACAAGAAATAGGTGGCCTTTTAATACAGGTGACTGCTTAATAGAGGTGTTCACACGGGCAGGTTTGAGTGTATTTTTTACATTTTTTTTATGACAGGACAATAAATAGGTTGCCTCTTAATACAGGTGACTGCTTAATAGAGGTATTTACACGGGCAGGTTTGAGTGTATTTTTTACTTTTTTTTTTATGACAGGACAATAAATAGGTCACCTCTTAATACAGGCGACTGCTTAATAGAGGTATTTACAAGGGCAGGTTTGAGTGTATTTTTTACATTTTTTTTATGACAGGACAAGAAATAGGTGACCTCTTAATACAGGTGACTGCTTAATAGAGGTGTTCACACGGGCAGGTTTGAGTGTATTTTTTTCATTTTTTTATGACAGGACAAGAAATAGGTGGCCTCTTAATACAGGTGACAGCTTAATAGAGGGGTTTACACGGGCAGGTTTGAGTGTATTTTTTACATTTTTTTTTATGACAGGACAAGAAATAGGTGACCTCTTAATACAGGTGACTGCTTAATAGAGGTGTTTACACGGGCAGGTTTGAGTGTATTTTTTACCTGAACAGAGAAGAGTATTGCACATCCTCCATTCCTGAGTATTCCCTTCGCAGGGTCTTCCTGCAGGAGACGGTGGGGGCTGATTACATTGTCTTTTCCTTGTTTGTATCCCACCGTTACATTTGGCAGTACACCGACTCCAGGCAGCCCACATCGTCCATTTACCATCCACCGGAGGCTCTGAAATTATTAATTAAGGTATAATTTTCCCCAATTCTTATTTTTCTGTTGTATATAGTGGTACGGGGGCTGTCATGGTCGTGATCGTATGGTAGATGACTTTCCAATCTTTCGACTTTGAATGTACCTGATGAACGCTATTCCAGAAACATGCAGTGTGCACTAAATTAGATATCTAGGTTTAAATTACTCATCAGAGACACAGAGACACTTTATCACATAATGTTGTATGGTGTACACCTTGCCATGAACGGGGTTCAAACTCACATTACTGGTTATAAGCACCTATTGCACAGGTAGTTGTAAATCCAACTACCATATGATCATGACCATGATGGCCCCTACCTGATGTAGGAAATCTTCGTTAATTAATAATAAATCTGTTCAATGTGTATAAAAACCAACTAAGTCGGCAAACAAGAAGTAGGAATCTGACGGGTCCAAAACCGTTTCCCATAATATGGCATACCTATTATGAAGCTTGTGACCAAATATCAGATTTCTGCCACCCATACCAACATAATATGCCTGTTATTGACATGTACAGTGAAAGCTGTCTAAACCAGACCCTGAATAAATTGAAATCCTGTATAAACCAAACTTTAAATCAAGTCCCAATGTAGAAATCTTTGTTAATTCAACCTGTATAAACCAAACACCTGTCTTATTCTGAACAAATAGTTCCAAGGAGGTTCGGTTAAGACAAGTTTCACTGCGTATATAAATAAGAATTTGATAAAATGATATTCACCATATTTATACGATTTAAAAAAAAAATTCTATTACAGCCGAACTTCGGTAGCTCGAACTCGGATGGCTGGAACACTATAGATACCAAAAAGGTAGCTTTTGAGAACTTTCTAAAGGATGAAATATACTGTGCATCAGTTTATCATAACATAAAGAATCTGTATCGAGGTCAGAACCAGATTTTTCTCTTTCTGAATTTACGGAACTTCGGTGGCTCAAACTTTCGACAACTCAAACACATTTTGACAGTCCTTTCAAGTTCAAGCCATCAAGTTCTACTGTAGTTGCTCACCTGGACAGCTTGGGTTACCACGACAGTACCCCTCGGCTACATCAGACCCTATACAGCTCAACCCTCCATATCTAGGAGGGGGGTTACTACAGTAACGCTGCCGTGTTCTGGTACCATTATGACCACATGTAATAGAACATTTAGACCATGACGTCCATTCTGTCCACTGACCATGTGCTAAAAATGAAATAAAAAAGTCGGGTATTAAATATAGATTAACAGTAGCGTTGAAGGTCGAGACAAACATTTAGACCAAGACGTCCATTCTGTCCACTGATCATGTGCTAAAAAATCACAAAAGTAAAGCATTAAATATGGATTAACAGTAGTTTTGAAGGTCGAGGCAGACATTATCATTGGTCCTAACATTTAGACCAAGACGTCCATTCTGTTCACTGACCATGTGCTAAAAAATTCATAAAAGTAAGGCATTGAATATGGATTAACAGTAGTTTTGAAGGTCGAGATAGACATGATCATTGGCATCGCAGCGAGTCCGACTAGGACGAAATATGGAATATTAGTAGTTTTAAAGATTGAGGCAGACATTATCACTGGTCTTAACATTTAGACCAAGACGTCCATTCTGTCCACTGACCATGAGCTAAAAATTCATAAAAGTAAGGCATTAAATATGGATTAACAGTAGTTTTGAAGGTTGAGACGGACATTATCACTGGTATTAACATTTAGACCAAGACGTCCATTCTGTCCACTGAAAAATTCACAAAAGTAAAGCATTAAATATAGATTAACAGTAGTGTTGAAGTTCGAGACAAACATTATCACTGGTATTGCAGCGAGTCTAACTAGGACTAAATATGGAATAATAGCAGTTTTGAAGGGTGAGACAGTGTGCTAAAAATTCACAAAAGTAAGGCATTAAATATAGAATACCAGTAATGTTGAAAGTCGAGACAGACAATATAACTGGTATCACAGCAAGTCTGACTAGGATGAACTGTGATAATATATGTTAACACCCCTAACACATATACGTGACCTCTCACTCTCCTTGCTCAGTACAGGCACTTCAAGTGGCTGGGTCAATATAGATTATCCTGCATTTGTGTGATTTTGAGTACTAATAAAGGGAGTCAAACTAGAACTGTGAGTGATCTCACTGAGTGATACCCCCCGCTTGCAGCTTAGTAGGAGTTGCGCTTACAAGATACATGCCCATCCCCCCTTTTCGTGAAAGTATAAGTTGAATTATCTCCCCTTTTAAATTTTGGACAGCAACCATATTCCTTCATGCACATCTGCAGGTAGTGTACTACAAGTGTGTAAAGTTTCATAAAAATCCAATAAGCCGCTTAGGAGGAGTTGCGCCAATGAAAACGATATGAACGACACTTGTTTCCTCTATTTTTTAGACAATTTGGCAGTTGTTTTGGACTTTTTGATATTGCAGGATAAACACAATATATATGTACATTGTCTTTAAATATAAAATTAATTTGCACTCGCTGTGAAACAGTCTAAAAAAGCATGCCAAATGCTTGTTTTTCTACCTGTTTTTAAAGCTAACTCTCACAGTTTCTATCATGCTCACAAATTAATTTACACAAAAATAAATTATTTCTGAATATTATACAATTCTACTTACCGGTACAATTAGTAACCTCGACAACAGACCCATCACATGACTTTCCTCTAAATGCAGGTTTTGGATTGTCACATGATCTGGTCCTACAAAGACATTCTCCTGCTGACGGGTCAGGCACCATCTGTTTACATGGTTCCCAAGGAGACCATTCTGACCACACCCCATCAATAGGATGCTCTATGATTGGACAAGAGATTATATATTGCTCCCAGTAATGTATGGAGGGGTTGTTATCTGGGGCTGTGGTACACTCACTAAGGGCCTTGTTCCATCCACAATATGGGTCCATGGCATTCTTACAAAGACTGAAATATAAAAGAACTGTTTTAATGAAAAAATGTAGAAACAATCTTATGGTCATGATCGTATGGCAATTGGATTGTTGTGAGTTCTAACCCTGCTCAGGCGAGGTGTACTTGATACAATATTATGTGATAAAGTTTATCAGTAACTTGCGGCAGATCGGTGGTTTTCTCCGGGTACTCTGGTTTACTCCATCAATAAAACTGATTGCCACGATATAACTGAAATATTGTTGAAAGTGATGTTAAACACTATAATCCTAACCCTCAATTTATTTATCCCACACTGGTTCTATTTGAGTAATCAAATTGCATTAACTGGATCAATTTTTGCTTTATATGGTCACTGACAAAGATATAGTTATTTCTGGTACCTGATTCATGTTGAGTGACGGCAACAGTATAAGCATGGATATCACAGAGGACACGATTAGAACGATATTTGTTTCTGCTTTTTTTTTAGACAATTTGGCAGTTGTTTTAGGCTTGTTGACATTGCAGGATAAACACATTATATTTACATTGTCGTAAAATATAAAATTAATTTGCACTCGCTGTGAAACAGGGCAGACAAGCTCGCCAAAGGATCTCTTTCTGTCTGTTTCTAAAGCTACATATATAATCTATTTGTAATCTATTCCTTACTCTTGATCAGTAAACCTAGAACATCTCTGTACAGGGATCTTTACTTACTCTTGATCAGTAAACCTAGAACATCTCTGTACAGGGATCTTTACTTACTCTTGATCAGTAAACCTAG
>MJUT01056373.1:239371-255854 GCA_002080005.1 Gigantidas platifrons
ACTCTTGATCAGTAAACCTAGAACATCTCTGTACAGGGATCTTTACTTACTCTTGATCAGTAAACCTAGAACATCTCTGTACAGGGATCTTTATGATCTTGTCTGTTACGGTTACATATAAAGCACCCTAAAATAACAAAAATATTACAGTGTCAAAATTATCAACAAGTGTTCAGGAGAAGACAACTCATCTACACATGAATAACATAAACATGGAATACATTGAATATTCTAACTTGCTCCTGCCATGATATAACTACACTATTGCTCATTGGGCATTAACAAAACTCACTCGATGAGGCTCAACTGTAGTTCCTTTTTACAGCATTTTCTTTCTAACAAGGAAGCTATTGAACCAAGGGTTTCTATTGGTTAAGTTGAAGTGATCACTTCGAAAGTTTTACGGTCGCCACCATGACTTGGTTAACCGTTACGGAACATTTTTGTCATAAATTCTTATGGGATGGGAAACCTGACAAAATTAAAAGAAATGTTATTATAAACAACTATGAAGAAGGGGGGTTAAAATTGCCACATATTGAATCTTTCTGTAAAGCACTAAAAATGTCTTGGCTTCATAAACTTCTTGATCCCATGAATATGTCCCCTTGAAAAATTTTATTGCTAACTTATATAGAAAAATATGGGGGAGATAAGATATTGTACTTAAAAAAAGAGGGATTAGTTAGTATTTCCGAAAAGTTAAATCCATTTTGGAGAGATATTCTGCTTAATTTGTCAGAACTGTTGACATTAAAAGGCGAAGAGGAAAAAGATATTATTAACATCTTGAGTCAACCCATTTGGCTTAATTTTAATATTAAAAGAAATGGTAATTTTTTTATTATTGAAAAATATTGTTATAATGGTGTTTTTTTTATTAATGATATTATTTCTGAAGATAAACAGTTTTTGTCATATCAGGAATTTCAAAACAAATATATGATAAGTACAAACTTTATAGGTATTATGGTATTGTGGATGCAGTCCCAAAGAGATGGAAAAACCTTATTTCAGAGTATGGGAGGCTGCATGATATTAAAAATGACATTGTTGACAGATTAAAAAGTGATAAAAAAACATGCAAATATTTTTATAAATTGTATTTAGAAAACATAAAAGAACGTCCTTTAAGGTCACAAAACAAATGGGCCCAAGAATTAGGAATTACAAATAGATGATTGGGGGTATATTTATTCTTCCCCTTTTAGGACTACAAGAAATACTAAGCTTCAAAACTTTCAGTTCAAACTTTCCCATAGAATTACTGCTACAAACTCTTTTCTTTTCAAGTGTGGCTTAAAGGAAACAGAACTATGTACCTTCTGTACAGAAACTAAAGAGAGTTTATTGCATCTATTTTGGGAATGCACTTACACAAAAAAAAAATTGTTTTCATTAGTAAATATTCTAGAAAGTTGTGGTTTGAACATGCAGTACATAAATGCACCTAATATTATTTTGGATATAACAAATCCTTTAGATCCAGATAACACTATTAACCAAGTCATTTTGATTTTAAAGTATTATTTATATAAATGTAGATGTTTGGGTGATAAACCCAGTATAAATGGTGGTATAAAATACCTGAAATATTGTATTAAAATAGAAAAGACAACCATCAATTTCTTATCCTCTACACAAAAAGAATATATATGTAAAAAGTGGTTGCCATTTGAAAATCTCCTTGGTGTTTGAGTGTAGCGTTACAAAATGTTGGTCTTATAAATTTAATGTCTTTTGTTTAGGAAAAATTGTATATGCATATCATATGTGTTTTTCTGTATTTGTATCTGCCTCTGCTTTTCTTTAAAAATAAACAAATTACAAAAAAATTAAATGACCACGAATATGTTTCACTTGTCGTAAACACTTTCAGGTTCTTTCCTCATTCACGACTTATCACTGGCTTTGTAACTAGAGTAACATGACAGGTGACACTAGTGGAGCAGGAACTGCTCACTCTTCAGGAGCACCTGAGTTCACCACCAGTTTTAGTTGAGTTTCGTGTTACCCGATCTTTAGTTTTCTGTGTAATGTTTTGTAGATCATTGCTTGTCCTTTTGTCCTCTTTCTTTTGGCCATTGTGTTGTCTGTGCATCAATTTATTGATTCTGATTATCCTTTTGGTGTCTTCAAACTCTTCTTTTAAAATACTTTAGATTTTCTCATATTCTGTAATAGCCTCTGTTAGGGACTATTAACATTCTTCTACATCCACCCTGTCAAATATTTCCCTATTATAGCATTTTTTCTAACTTACTTAAGATATTCTCATATTCTGTAATATTCTCTGTTAGGGACTATTAACATTCTTCTACATCCACCCTGTCAAATAATTCCCTATAATAACATTTTTTCTAACTTACTTTAGATATTCTCATGTTCTGTACAGGTTTATAATCTCCGTTTGGGACTATTTTATGTTCTTCGATGAGACAAGATTGATTGATTTGAGGTAGGTAAACCATTTTTCTGATATATCCATCCACAGTTGCCAGGAATATCATATGGTATTGTTGATCTTTACCCTTTACACTATCTACAACCAGGTGACTCCATCTGAAAAATATTTCCTTTGTTATTAGGACTACAAAATTTATAGTGAGTGAGTGATTGTTTTTTGGCTATATCTTGGCGAGAACAAGTAACATTGAGATGAGGTCCGCTTTGTTCTAAACCAACACACTCAGCTAGATTTTTATAGTGCTAGCTCATTGAAACAACAGTCGATGGGGTACATATGTCACTCCACTCAGACACATTATTATCATTCCAAGCCAACCAGCTCTTACTCCTATATGCTGTATGCTTAATAGAGTAAGCAATTTTGCAGCTATATCATGGCAAGAAAATAAGTTATATGATTATATGAGATGAAGATGAGGACCACTTTGTATTAGACCAACATGCTTAGCTGGATTTTGCTTAGCATTAGCTCACTGAAACAATTCTGCAGATAGACATGTCGCTCCATTGTTTTTACTCATTAACGTTGCATGCTTAGTGGAGAAGCAGCCGATACCAATTTCATAGTCTTTGGTTTGACCAGACTGGTGATCGAACCCACCATCTACCACATTTGGGGCAATCTCGCTAACCATTACACCATTGTGGTATATTCAGACAAGACCTATCACCCTACCTTTCATTATGCCACGATATAACTGAAATATTGTTGAAAGTGGCGTTAAACACAATGTCACCCATCACCCTACCTTTCATTACTACCAAACACCACAGGTTCCAGTGTATGTGGCTGAACAGCTTGGTCCATCATTTGGTATTTCTGGGCCTGCATCATTTGACGAGAAGACTTCCGTAATGTGCCATCTTCTGACGATCGCTTATCTGTGCCACTATCATCGGGACACTAACAATATACAAAAGTTCAATATTCTATAAATAAATAATTGTATTAATAAATGTTTTCAATGTACTTTACTTTAACATGCACATTCTAAATTCAAAGTTGAAGGTGATGTTACTCTGAAATAACTTAATATGTGAGTTATCTGGAAAAAAAATTAGTTCAACAATATTTCAGCTATATCATGGTGGAGAAAACTGGAGTACACAGAGAAAAAACACACAAGTCATTGACAAACTTTATCACATAATGTTGTATCAAGTAGGCTCACCACAAGCAGCATTCAAACTCACAATGTTAGTGGTGATAGGCACTGATTGCATGGGTAGTTGCAAATCCATCTACCATACAATCACGACCAAAGCGACCCCCAAACAAAGTAAAAAGTAAAACCAAAACAATGGGAAACTAATCTATATGAGAATCAATCTCTAGTGGTAAAAAAAATGTAAATGTATTGGTTAGCATGCTCGCCTCAACTGTTCAAATGTGGTAGAACGTGGGTGTGAGACCAGTTCAAGTAAAGTCAAAATTGCTATTTACTGCTTCTACGCTAAGCATGAGGCATTAAGGAGTAAGAGCAAAGACTGGTTGGCTTGGAATCAGGATAATGTGTCTAAATGTAACAGCATGTCTACCTGCCGACTGTTGTTAGCACTATAAAAAATCTAACTCAGCGTGTGGGTCTAGTACAAAGTACATCATTATGTCATCAAAAACAATATAGCTGAAATATTGCTCATAAAGGTCACCTGTATATAGCGGTCATTTTGTCAATCTCCCCCAGGTGACCACTATAGACAGGTTTTACTGTAGCTCCTTTGGAGTTAAACAACAATCACTCACTCAAAATGTTAAAATAAACGCTAGAGAAAACCAAATAGGCAATCAAGAATGGACAATCCAGAGAAACTGAAAACATCTGGTACATAAGACATTGGCTTAAACCTGATAAATATATGCCTTGTACATCAATTTGCGTCAACTTTACGATAACGAAGAGACAAATTGCTTTCTATACACTAATGTTTTACCTGTAATGGTTTAGTGCTGTCATCTTTTTCCCAGGCAGACTTGGAATTTTCTTGGTATTTATAAGCACCATTCCACACTGTGGTAAATGCTGTCATATTGTAGACACACACAGCCGATCCCGCTATACTGTTCCTGTATAATATATGTAGTAATAATTGTTACAACACAATATGGATATTGCTATATTTTATAAATATTTATACTCAAATGTAAATTGAACGTAATTGATTGTGCATATACATATTGATGCATAATACGCACATGTCTGATGAAGTCTTAGATACGATGAAAGTCCATTTTGAGCACACACGAAAAAAACATAAAAGAAATATATATTTTTGTAAACTAATTAATTTTCGAGTGTGATTTACATCTTTGCGAAACTTTGTTTACATGAATTATACCTTTTGCTTAACAATATGAGGACAAGTTACTGAAATTTTGAGCCAAAAAACGACAAAACACATTTTTTATACCAATTTTTGAATAAATTTTCAAGTGTGATTTACATATTTGCGAAACTTTGTTTACATGAATAATCCCTTTTGTAACTTATAACAATATGAGGACAATTTACTGACATTACAAAAAATAAATAACAAGGGTGAACATTTATCGAACTGCAAAAATTATTAGCAATGGAAATCAATTATTTTATGTTTATCGAGGTGTTGTCAAGGCGATGTCCCGAAATAATTTTGTTTTTCCATATATCACACTTGTCACTTAATAATAGATATTATCGTGTGTAAAGATCAAATGTAAAATTTACAAATAATAGATAAATACAAAATACTTAGATTTTGACACATTCCCAGTTAAGCATGCCCCCCTCCCCCCAAACAATGAGGGATGTAAAGTTTCTTTAGACTTACTCTGATGTTGTAAAAATAGCAAAGAAATACTGTTCTGTTCCAGTGTCCAATAAATATGTACTCTGTATCTGGTCAAAATAAAATGGAAACTCTCCAGGCATAGAACAGTTCATTCTGGCTTTTACATAAGTGGTCCAATTCTCCTCAAATAACAGGTCTCCACCTTGATCACTCTAAAATAAAAATAGGGTTAGGGTTATGATGTTTAACGCCACTTTCAACAATATTTCAGTTCAATTCAAATTAGACTGAATTCAAGATAATGGGCTTTGACATCAATAACATTTCCTAAAACAAACAGGGAAAGTAGATAATTCCAAAAAAATAGGATTGATTGATTGATTTTTGGTGTTTAACGCCACTTTCAACAATATTTCAGCTATATCATGGCGACCAGTTTTAGTGGTGGAGGAAGCCGGAGTACCCGGAGAGAACCACCGACCATGGGCAAGCAACGGGTAAACTTTATCACTTGCGGTTGCGAGTCGAGTGCACCCTTTTTTGTAATTTACAAAGCCGGGCACGAACCCACGCCGTATTGGTGATAGGCTTGTATGAGTTGTTAGATCCAGCGACCTAACCCATTGAGCCACCCGGGCCTCCACCGCACCCTTTTTTGTAATCTACAAAGCCGGGAGCAAACCCACGCCATATTGGTGATAGGCTTGTATGAGTTGTTAGATCCAGCGATCTAACTCATTGAGTCACCCGGTCCTCCAAAAAAATAGGGTTATTGTTATCGTGTATGATACCATTTTCAACAATATTTAAGTTATATCGTAGCAATCAGTTTTATTGGTGAAGTATACCACCTACCTGCTGCAAGTCAATGACAAACTTTATCACATAATGTTGTATTGAGTACACCTTGCCTGAGTGGGGTTCGAACTTGCAACGTTAGTGGTGATAGGCATTGATTACATAGGTAGTTCTAAATCCAACTACCACACGATCATGATCCTGACGGCCCCTGAAGGCTAATATAAACCTAGATATCTAATTTTGTACCCACGATGCTTTCACCAGAATAACTTTCAAGGGGAATGCTCAAACTCAAAAGAATGGCAAGCAAAAAAATTCAAAAGTGAAATTATCTTCACCCTTGACCTTTCAAATAAAAGAATGACCTTAGGAGCAAGGGGAAACAACTGAATATTGATTTCCTTATCACTTTCAACAATTTCGATACAGTTTTATTTGCTACACTGACATTTTGTAAATTTTTTCTTCCATATTTACAATTTGAATCAAAGAAGAATTTAATCCTTTTAAGTTAAAGTCATCACTTTGCAAGCTTTACCATTGCCATATCAAGACTTGGTAAACGGAAAATGTGAGTCACAGATATGCTTTGTTTGTTGTAGTTACAATCTCGTTCTTCATTGTACTTTCATGACTTACCACCAGATTAAAAAAAAAAGAAGATTGTTGGGCTGGTTAGGGTTAGGATGTTTAACACCACTTTCAACAATATTTCAGTTATATTGTGGTGGTCAATTTTTTTTGATGGAGGAAACCGGAATGGATGGAGAAAACTGCAAACCTGCCGCAAGTCAGACAAACTTGATCACATAATGTTGTATAGAGTACATCTCACCATGAGCGGGATTCGAACACACAACGCTAGTGGTGATAGGCACTGATTGCATATGTAGTTGCATAAGTAAATCCAACTACCATACGATCACAACTATGATGACCCTATACAATAACTAAAGATGCAAAACTAAAATGCGAAAAATCTTACCTTGCAAACTCTTGCTACACGTGAATAAATTCTCTGAAAAAAAATGAATAAAATCATTAAAACACCTTTTTTCAGTTACCGGTAGTTTCAATGAACACAATTATGATTGATTTTAAAAAATAATCCAAAATATTCAAATTGTAGATAAAACATTTCTGATACATTAAAACATACACTTCAAACTGTGGATATCTTGAAAAAAAATATTTTGTGTGCATCCATTAAATACCGGTAAACTGATACGATGGGATAAACTTTGACTGAACGTTGATCATGTTAATGAGATGACTGCTTATAATATTTGAGTTATGAAATAACACATAAATCAGGTTGGGAGTGTCTTAAAATAACTGTTTATTGCAGGTGGCTGGTGATTCAAGATGACCATTGAGGCAAATTTGACTATATATGATAGACTCAGATCAGCGGCGGGATTCAAATCGGCATCCACTCACGTCATTATATCAAATCACGGTTTAATTTAAGGGTATTCTTAAATCAGCAATCTTTCCAAATTCTCATATCTATGTATCAGTGAGGTCTATTTGAGAAAGTGAGAAACGGCAATAGATCTGAGGTTCAGATGTCTGTGACGTAGAAACTGGATGTCGATTAGAGGTTGGACCTCGATCTAGGTTTCATATATATAAATAAATTTAAGAATTTTCACACCAGCTTGACTCTTTATAACTACACCTATTACTGTATACAAGTGTTGAACTTTGCTTCCCTCCAAATCAAATCCTTCAATTATTGACACTATATAATTTAATTTCTAAGATAAATAATTTCTTTAAATGACAACAATTCTTATCTGTCTATATTTATATAGTCAAACCTGTATTAAGAGGTCACCTTTGGGACAAAAAAGGTGTCTTTTAAGACAGGTGTCCTCTTAAAAGAGGTTCAACTCATATGAAATTTTCTATGACAGGAAAAGAAAAAGATGACCTTTTAATACAGGTGACTGCTTAACAGAGGTGACCACATGGGACGTTTGACTGTACATGTTATATAACACTTACATTTCCACAATTAATATATTCCACGGCTATGACAGGAAAAGAAAACGGTGATTTTTGATATAGGTGACCACATAGCAGGTTATAATACTTACTTTTCCACAATTAATATATTCCACGGCTATTTCTCTGAAGAAAAAGTAGATATAATCTTCTACTTCATACGCCGACACAAAATTTGGATCTGTAACGGAAAAAATAAAAATAATTTTGCAACTTGTTTTTCCGTCCAAATAGTATTCAACATGTAACGAAAAAAAATATTATTGTATCATTATCTGTTTTTTTCGTCTAAATGGTATTCAACAAATAAACTTCCATTTCTGTTAACAGAATATAATTATACCATCGGATTTTAAACAAGTGTAACACGATGGTTCCACTAGTGGAGCAGGAACTGCTTACCTTTCCAGAGCACCTGAGTTCACACCAGTTTTTTAAGTCAGATTCACGTTTCTCAATGTCTAGTGTTTTGTCGAATATTTTTTGCATTGTTAAATATTTTCTTTTGGTCATCGTATTATATGTTATGTTCAGGAGCTGAATTGCCAGAATGTGAATTAAAAAAAAAGAAGCAAAATTACCATTTAACCATTTAGAATTGTACTTTTTGGTCCTAAGAGCTCGGTTGCCCATTGGTCTATAAATAGCTTCATCTCGCCCCTGGATGTCTAACACTGTAGCGCTGTAATATGTCTTGTCCTTGGTAAGTACAGCAGTAGAATTATGGTCTGGTGTAAAAGGACAATAGCCCACAGCATCAAACTCATCTTTTTCTATCACAGTTAAATTTGCAGCCTGTAAAGAAAAATTTAATATTGTATTATTATAAGACACCCGCAGAGGACTACTACACAGAGGACGTCATATTATGAATTATGAATCTCTTAACTTGAGATTAAAATACAGCAATGTCCATGTAGAACACTACCAAACTTGCCACTGTATAAGCCCCAGTTCCCCCCCCCACCAACAACTATCCTAGGGCATAATGATTTTTTTTTTGTATTTCAGGAGCATCCAAAAACTAAATTTTCTTATAACATCTTGACATTGATGTTTTGTTATTTAGAAACCAAGTTCTATAATTTTACATACATGTATCAAAATTGATATCCTGACACTACTTTTAAAATGGGGCGGTACAAAGAACTTTTACCGATTTAAATGGTATTGGGTACCACATGTTTTCAGAGTGTTGTACAAGATATCCATGAAAATTGTTCACATTTTAATAAAGAAAAACACTTGGTAATACTGAAATATTGGTACAATTGAAAAAAATTGAAACACCTGTAATATCTTTGATATTTGGCAGGAGCTTTTAAGATATACACAACAGACATATTATATGTAACTTTATTTGTATAAACATATCAGACATTTCTCCTTTTTGCATTCTAGGTTTCCACAGCTGCGAAAACATTTTACTTTTTTTTTGGAAGAGATAAGCAATTGTAAATCATCAGAACAATCATTATCAATCAGTTATCTTTCAAATGTCATTGAAAGAATGTGAATTAATAGATTTACTTTCTACAAGACTGACTTATCTCCCTTTCACTATAAATGCATACTTTTTATACAATGGTAATAAAACACATTTTCTTTAGGAAATTAAAGATTAAAACAACACAAATTTTGTAAATACTAACTATAGACTGTAGATTTTGCTAATTTGTTAAATATTCTAAATATATCATAAGATTAAAATGAAAAAAGGGGGCCATCGTGGCGTTGCAATCAGTGCCTATCACCACTAAGGTTGTGAGCTCAAACCCTCGTCATGGCGAGGTGTACTCAATACAACATTTGTGATAAAGTTTGTCAGTGACTTGTGACAGTTCTGGTTTTCTCCGGCAATAAAACTGACCGCCATTAAAACGGAAATATTGCTGAAAGTGGTGTTGAACACCATAAACCAAAACTAAACTGAAAACAAAATTTATTCAAGACACAAAATTCTTATAGTAAACTTTACGAAATAAATATCTATCGAGGATTTGTCAAGGTGATGTCTGTGATTTCAATATAATGTCAACAATAATTTTTCATATCACGCTTGTCGCTTGATAGATATTAACATATGTAAAGATCAAATGTAAAATTTCCATATCATCGAGGGGTTGTGATCATATGGTAGTTGGATTTACAATTATCTATGCAATCAGTGCCTATCACCACTAACGTTGTGTGTTCGAATCCTGCTCAGGCAATGTGTACTCTAGACAACATTTTGTGATAAAGCGTGTCAGTGACTTGCAGCAGGTTGGTGGTTATCTCGGTTTTCTCCACCAATAAAACTGACCGCCACGATATTGTCTAATTTAACAATAAACCATTGTCAGCCGATTGTTTCAGAGTCGGGTGTGCCCTCGTCTGAATCCACACTTGTCTAATTTAACAATAAACAATTGTCAGCCGATTGTTTCAGAGTCGGGTGCACCCTTGTCTGAATTCATACTTGCTGATGCATTAATTTATAACTTACATTTCTCCACGAACATTTAGGTTTGTAAGCATATGTACCACAAGTAAGTAAGGAGTCTTCATGAACTAGAATAACTCTAACAAAGTTATGACAGTTCTCCTGCAAGATAAAATAATAAACTTTAGTTTGATATGATAGTACGGATGACTTAAAACATTCATGTGACTCCTAAAACATAAAAAAATAAACTTTAGTTCTATATGATATAACTTATGACTTAAAACATTCAATCGCATCAGTGGCATAATGGTTAGCATGCTAGCATCGAGTGCAGAAGAACGAGGGTACGAGTACATTCTTGGTCACATGGTCATTTCATTCTAGGTCATTCAAGTGAACTTTGATAATTGGGTGGGGCATAACAAGTGTGGGCATGCAATATCTAAGTAGCAAGATCTTTTCTGTAAATTACAATCAATTTTTGTCTTACAAGTAAAAGTCATTCCACCACACTTTGTGTCCATTTAGAGTGAATGAGTGATTGTTGTTTAATGCCAACTCTACAATTTTTCAGTTATATCATGGCGAGAAGTTAATTTTCAATGAAATGATGATGAGGTCTGCTTTGTACTAGACCAACACGCTTAGTTAGATTTCTATAGTGCTAGCTCACTGAAACAACAGTCCGCGGATAGACATGTCGTCCCACTTAGACACATTATCCTGTTTCCAATCCAACCAGTCTTTGCTCTTTCTCCTTAATGCTGCCTGCTTAGTAGAGAAGCAACAAATACCAATTTCATAGTCTTTAGTTTGACCTGATCGGGGCTCGAACCCATGATCTACCACACTCGAGGCAAGCACACTTGCCATTACATCAGTGATGCGGTTGTGTCAGTTTTAGATTTCCACTGACTAATTAAATGGGTACAATACTGTGGTGTTTATATTATCGCTATCTTATTCCATGAAAATCAATCACATGCATAATTTTGTCAATATAGAAGAGTATTGGAATGGAGTACCATGTAAAACGATTCACATAAACAGTGGTATCGATAAAATTTTCTTCCAAAAATGTTAACAGTAGCTTAAAAAAACGGTTTTGATGAATCAGGATAAAAATTCAGGTCCATATGGCACTAACAGTAGTAAAAAAAGTGGTTGATCCTCGACGGTAAAGTGTAATTTAACAATCATAGTACTTCACAAAATATGTTACACCGTAAATAATGGCATTAATAAAATTTTCTTCCCAAAATGGGCTTAAAATTCATGATACAAATTTTAGGTATTAAAAAAAAAAGAAGAGTGTTAGATACTTGACGACGAAGTGCATTTTCACACTCGTAGAACATTACAAAACATGTCACCATAGAAAATGCAGAAATGGGTAAGGCAGGTTTATTGGTGATTATGATGTCTCATTCAGCAATTTTTCAGCTTTATTGTGACTACAGGATTATATTTTTAAAATATCAAATTAAACTTTATAATCTTCTGAGTTCTTACAAAACATGATTTACATATTTATATATATATACACATGCATAGACTGCAAAAATATAAAATAAAGGGCTACACAGAGATAAGCAGACAAGGCACAAGGTTAGGGTTATGGTGTTTAATGCCACTTTCAACAATATTTTAGTTATATCATATCATTTTTATTGGTGGAGGAGAACTCCACCGACCTGCCTCAAGTCACTGACTTTATCACATCATGTTGTATAGAGTACACCTCGCCATCAGCGGGATTTAAACTCACAACTGTCTTCAGTGGTGATAGGCACTGATTTCATAGGTAGTTGTAAATGCAACTACCATCTGATCACCAACACAACGGACACGAAAAGCAGACAAGAGAAAGTTAAACAAGTGTACATTAAAAAGCACGTGTAGACACAATGATTTGTTGAACACGATAATCTGATGTGTACTAAAATCAGAAGGTTTCGTCTACTAGAATTTTAGTAATCACAAAGAAATCATTCTGTCTATGGACAACAGCAGTGCCAATAACACAATATGTCAGCAAAATGTTTTGACATTTAAAACAAAAATATATATTACAGAATACTTGTAAAACAGCTGTACAATTGATATAATTACTGAAAACTGATAGAAAGTTAAATCTATTTATCTCTAATTATAAATAAATAAAATTTTGTCACCAAATTAACACAGTTTATTACTAATCATGGGAAAATCAAGCTTAATAATCTCATAAATGACAGTAACTTTACATCAATGAAACTTTCATATCATTTTGTTGTTTTTTATTGTGGTCTGATGGTTAGGGTGTTCATCTCTAATGTGGTATATTGGGTTCAAGTTCCCGTCGGGTCAAATCAATGAATAAAACTGGTACTTGCAGCTTCTCCAGTAAGCACACAACATTAAGGAGAAAGACTGCTTGGTTTGGAATCATGATAATGTGTCTGAGTGGAGCGAATTATCTACCCAGGGACTGTCGATTCGGTGATCGTGAACTAGCACTAAAAGAAAAAATCTAACTAAGTGTGTTGGTCTAGTACAAAAAGAATATCATTATCATCTCATCGAAAATAACTTGTTCTAGCAATGGCGTTAAAAAAATTGCTCATTTGGCATTAAACAACAATCAATTACTTATGTCAACTTTTTTCCACAGCCCTAATGACAATCCTCTCCCTATTGCCAAGTTTCATCATAATGACTTTGCGATATATATATATTTTACCCCACTTTTAAATACAAATTTATTTTCTAAATCAACAAAATATTCATATTTACATTCTCATGGCAATAGGAATATTTTAAGACAGAAAACAAATCTTTAAAATCTGTATAAATGTATTATTATATATTGTGTTGATAGAATGAATCTGTTATAGTACTGGTGGATTAAAAGATCACCTTATCACACTCTAACATAGATATATTACTCTATTTTTTTCAACTGGTTGGGCGCGGCTTGACACGGGTTGACTGATTACAGGAAAGTCCATGTATTTAGGAGGGGCAGGTTACCTGATCAATTTCATTTATACAGCTCTATTCAATCGTGCGTTCTATTCCTTTTGTATGAATTGATTTCGGCGACACTGCTGAATACAGTTCAATGATGTCAATAACGGGAACTGCCCTGTACATACACAAACTAAAATCGAATGCTCTCATGTAAATTTAAAGGTCAACTCCGCCCGACCAGTTAAATAAAATAAAGTAATACCAGGTCTTACAGGCCTAAAACATAGGTAACAAATTGTACCTCATGCTATGTGGTCAATAATGTCTAAAACATAGGTAACAAATTGTACCTCATGCTATGTGGTCAATAATGCCTAAAACAAAAAGGGGTTTGTGTGTGGATAACAACAAAGAGTGGTCCTATAATACAGCAAGGGAGTGGGTGGGGTGGGGTGTGTGTGTATGCAAAAATCACTAACCACTATACTAATATTTCAAGTTAGGTTAAAAGGGTTTATGGAGAATTAAAGCTAACCACAATAAGTTGTCTTCTAGTATTGCAGAAGAATAATACCTGACTATGGGTGGGGGAGTTGGTGGGTATTGAGGGAGGGGGGAATAATACCTTACCAAGGGAGAGTTATCTACTATACTATTACTTCATGTAAAGTCAAAAGGGTGTCAATTTCAAATGCTGACCAGAAATTATATTGTTATATAATGTGTCAAGATTTAAAAGATCATATTCAAAGCAAATTCATTAGATTTAATTGATTTAATTTACCAATACCCTGATCAAGTAAAATATGAATCATTCTACATGGCATAGGTTAAAACTCAATAATGAAAAGTGCTTTTAGGGGTCATTTCTATTGAATATGACATTTTCTTGATTTATACTGTGTAGGTAGCAATCAAAAATACTCCTTTGTAAGGATTTTAGTTCAAGAATTTATTTTCTTTAAATTGCTCCAAAACTAAAGAGTTCAGGGTTTTAAGTCCTAATCTTTGTTTTTGAAGAAGATCAAGGTTACTAATGAGTTTACTTAATTTTTTTTACACTATTTGAGTAATTCAAGATAAATTAAGACCCAAATTTAACTTCGAGATATCAAAGAGGAACTTATCTGAGTTTGAAATTATATTAATTGTAACTAAAAATATAATACCTCTGACTGTCCTTTAGCAATACAAAGACCAATGTTTTCATCATCTGACTTCCATTCGACCTCTTCCAAGGTCATCAGGTCATCAAGGTCAAGTCGTAACAAAATATCTCTGAAAATATACCATATATGGAATAAAATTGACACATATATTGAAAATCCACCAATACGATGTGTTAAGGTGACATTTATATTTTTGAAGTTGCTATTACATTTAAATTTGCATTAAACAACAATCAAGCAATCAAAACTTCCATTATTAATTCCTAATGTATAATACTCAATTGTCAATTCAAGGGCCCGGGTGGCTCAATGAGTTAGGTAGTTGGATTACCTAACAACTCATACAAGCCTATCTCCAATATGACATGGGTTCGCACCCAGTTTTGTAAATTACAAAAAAGGGTGCATTCGACTTGCAGCCACAAGTGATCAAGTTGACAAGTTGCTTGCCCATGGTCGGTGGTTCCCTCCGGGTACTCTGGCTTCTTCCACTGCTAAAACTGGTCGACATGATATAGCTGAAATATTGCTGAAAGTGATGCTAAACACCAAAAATTAATCAATCAATTGTCAATTCATTTTCTGGGAAAACGTGTGTAGTATGCACACGTAATTATGGTACACTGATTTTAATCTTTGGTTATAAATCTGTTAGACAGTAAGCCAATACTATGATATAATTTGCTGTTAATCACAAGATTTTTTATGTCGTCTGCTTACTGGTTAAAATGGAATATTTTTTCTCACTGTGTTATTTGATGGTAATATTATTCATTAAGTCAAGGACCATCATGGTCGTGATCATATGGTAGTTAGATTTACAACTATCTATGCAATCAGTGCCTATCACCACAAATGTTATAAATTCGAATCCTGCTAAAGATGAGGTGTACCAATATTAACAAAATGAACAATTACCTACTGCTAGAATATGCCTTGTTTTTTCTTAAATCTTGTACTTTATGTGAAGTGTGAAGTTTCTTAATAACACAGAGACAAATTAATACATCATTATATGTCTATGCCGTCTACCATATCTAAGCATTCTTTACAGTATATATATAGCTTTCACAACATATTCGTCTTAATTTTTCACTATTCGTTTGAAGATAACGACATATTTAATTGATATAACAATCTTTATAAAAACACTCAAACAATATAACCATCAATCAAATAGGCATCATGCCAATTAAAATGGTGGTGATTGAAGGTAATTTTTTACACAAAAACAAGTATCACTCTCTTTTCCCATATGCTTTCATCTTTTGAAAATGTCAAAAAGGGAGATAACTCATTCAAATCTTACTGCAGAGGAATCAGGGTTAGGGCTATAGTGCTTAATGCCACTATCAAAAATTATTTCAGTTGTATCGTGGCTGTCCGTTTTATTAGTGGAGGAAACTGGAGTACACAGAAAATACCATCGACCTGACAAACTTTATCACATAATGCTGTAACAAGAACACCTCGCCAGAGTGGGATTCGAACTCACAACTTTAGTGGTGATAGGCACTGAATGCATTGGTAGTTGTAAATCTAACTAGCATATATGTACGATCACGGCAATGACCACCCTCACAACTTGTTCTAGCAATGATATAGCTGAAAATTTCCTCACTTGGGAGCTAAACAACACTCACTCACTACTGTCAAACAAAGGAGTCATGTCTGTGCTGTATAAACCTTACCTTGATCCTACAATGAGCTGGTTCCTTGGTACATCAACTGTTAACTGTATAAACCTTACCTTGATCCTACAATGAGCTGGTTCCTTGGTACATCAACTGTTAACTGTATAAACCTTACCTTGATCCTACAATGAGCTGGTTCCTTGGTACATCAACTGTTAACTGTATAAACCTTACCTTGATCCTACAAT
>MJUT01056373.1:263504-315405 GCA_002080005.1 Gigantidas platifrons
AAAAAATGTCTAATTAACCAAAATTGACCTGTAGACATTTTGGGATGACCCTAGATTAACACATTAAAGAGAAAATTAATTGATTCAGACCCCCCTGACATATTACCCTTTTATTCACAGGTCGCATGCATAAAATTGCCCCTTTTCAGTTTTGCACCCTGCCCTTCTTAAATCCTAGCTAGAACACTGACAAGAATCACTCTGGACCGGACAGGTAAAAATTATCGGAGGTGGATATCAATTTGGCACCAAATTTAAACATGTCTTTTGTGCAAAATACGATAGAGGACTTGATTTAGGCTTTTGGTAAATATTGAAACCTTTGAAATGGACAAAATATTAACAAGCTTTTTCCTGATTAAGACAAATGGTTGAAAAAGATCCACTAAAATTTGTATTTATCTGTGAATTTAAATAAAATACTTTGCTTTACTTATATAAAAAAAAAATTCCACAAAATGTTTACCGGTACTTCAAAGCAGACTTGTTTTAACAAACAATGTTCAGAAAAATATTAATTTATACAGTTAGTTTGCGTTACTAAAACGAGAAATGGAAAATTGGTAACCCTTGGTTGAAAGCACCCACTGCAGGAAAAGCTTGATATTTTTTTGGTCCTGTGAAATTCTTTATTGAGCTTACTGATATTGCAGCTCACCACAGTTGTTGATGGATATAAAAAACAATGTTTTCTGGAGCCTCCGGGGGGATTTGCCCCCCTGGACCCTCTACAAGGGCACTGCCTTTGACCTGTTGGTAGCCTTTAGCAGCCCCCAAACCCCCGGCCAAAAAATGTCGGCGCATTTCTCCACCTACTTTTTGGAAATAGCCTGCTACTTCAAAACTTATTGAAAGCCCTGAGTTTTTACTGGAATTCTATAGATATTTTTTTCTGGGCTCAATTGGAGCTTGGTACCATGTACAATTAAATATCGGGGCCGTTATGGTCGCGATCACATGGTAGTTGGATTTACAACTACCTTTGCAATCAGAACCTATCACCACTGAAGTTGTGTTCGAACCCCGTTCAAGGTGAGGTGTACTTGATACAACATTATGTAATAAAGTTTTGTTAGTGACTTGCAGAAGGTCTGTGGTTTTCTCCAGTTTTGTCAACCAATAAAACTGACTTACACGATATAACTGAAATATTGTTGAAAGTGGTGTTAAATACCTTGACCCTACCACCCCCTGTATATTCAGATTTTTTTTTCTTGCTTGCTTGGTACTGTGTACAATTAATTATCCCTTAAAATAAACATGAATCTGAATGAAATTGTGGATTATTTCCTTTTTTTGAGAGAAAACAAATTTTATCTGAAAATTTGTGATTATTTACTTTCAAATTACAGTGATTTTTTTAACTGAGAAAATTTTAATTTAAATCAAATTCTATGAACAAATACCATGTATACCATTTCTGAATAACTTAACCCTATAAAAAACTCATTACAAAATTCAAATTTCACTTCATACAAACTTGTCAGTTATTATATTCTTAAATGAACACTTCTTGTCTTTTTTTTTTACTCAACATAAATTTAACATTAGGTTCATCCTTTTATATAACCAACAAAAACTACAACACACAGTAAAAGAAACAGTTTTTTCAAGTGGAAAATGGGAGGATTTGTAAACTATCAACTTCTTCTAACAAAATATCAATTCCTAATCAAAGTGTGACCTTTCTGAACTAACCATTGGTTTCAAGTATGTAATATTTCATCATATATCTTACAGCCTTTTTATTTTCAAGTGTTCCGATGAATTATTTAAATATTTATAGAAAATAATACCAGTGCAGAGTAATTTGTCTCGGTGTGCACAAAATAACTTGAAAGCTTTGAAAAGGAGCAGAACATATATATTTAAAAATCCATTTATATATATATTCGTCAGCCGTAAAGGCGAAAAAACGGGACAAACAGATGGCAATTTTATAAATTAATCGTTAAAATAAAACGGTCCTGATTAAACAAAATGTGCCTGGAAATTACAAATTACAACTGTAATATATATGTTTTATTTAAAGTTTTCTCTAATTAAATTGCCACGCCAAATATTGGTAAACATCCTCAAGCTAAAAAAAATAGCTTATGGATCAACAGTGATAAGTTCTTAAATGGGTTCCCAACATTTCTGTAGGAGGTCTGGTTTCTCCGGTTTCCTCCACCAATAAAACTGATAGCCACGATATAACTGAAATATTGTTGAAAGTGGCTTAAACACCCTAACCCTAATGGTTCGCTCATATTACCTTTTAGTTTAATTTATCCTAAATAAATCTGACATTCTGCTCTTTTGAAGTGAAATAATCCTGCTGCTTCAACTTTGACTGTAATTAAAGATCGCAGGCAAATGTTTCAAAATTATAACAATTATAATTCCCTCTAAAATTATGAGTGATTTTCTAACAGGCGGACATTTCAAAATGTTGACAATTTTTATTGTCTCTAGAATTATCAACGATATTCTTGCAGGCCGACATTTCAAAATTTTAACAATTTTTATCATCTCTAGAATTATCAGTGATTTTCTTGCAGGTGTACATTTAAAAATTTAAAAGTTTTTATTCCCTCTAAAATTATCAACAATATTCTTGCAGGCGGACATATCAAAATTTTAGCAATTTGTATCGTCTCTAGAATAATCAACGATATTCTTGCAGGCGGACATTTTAAAATTTTAACAATTCTTATCGTCTCTAGAATGATCAACGGGCGGACCTTTCAAAATTGTAACAATTTCTATCGTCTCTAGAATTATCAACGATATTCTTTCAGGCGGACATTTCGAAATTTTAACAATCTTTATCGCCTCTAGAAATATCAACGATTTTCTTGCAGGCAGATATTTCAAAATGTTAACAGTTTTTATCGTCTCTAGATCTACCTACCATTTTCTTGCAGGCAGATATTTCAAAATTTTAACAATTTTTATTGTCTCGATTTATCTACGATTTTCCCACACACTTATTTCTTACAAAGGTAACTTTATATTATGTAACTATACTCTATCCCTACTACAAACATACATTCCAACTGTTATGTAAGTACCCCTCTATGAAGTGTGAAATTAACATTGAGTACAGTGTGAATTAGAGAGATTTTTCAATTTAACATCAACAAATTATCTTCAACTTGACAGTTCCAGACTGTAAATGTACCAGGTTTTTTTTCTGCAGGACAATTTCAAAACAACATACATTTTTAATTGGTAATAAGGTTTTTCTCACAGAACTTTACTTGATTTTTTTTCAATACCGTCTGCACTTTTCTTGATTTTTTCAATGCCAACTGCTCTCTACTCTGACACTATCCACCTTATATACAACACATCTGTAGCAAGCAGCTGTTAGGACATTTGGCGTCACACGAAATTCACAGTCTATCAAAGTCAGCAATACAAATGTCTGCTATCAGATACACCAAGATGGTGCACATCAGATTAACCTAACCCCCAAGATGGCTGCCATTAGATTACAACAATCCCCCAGATGCCAAGAGATTAACACACATTACAGATCTTAATCAGTTTAAAGCTTTCCCCAACAACAACTTCTAATAATTTGTTTTTATGAAGGACTTCTCAAACTCCCACTGGGATACAATTATCTTATTCAACTAAAAAATACACAAATCTCAAGATGGCCATTATATATTATTGTTTTAGGTGTTAAATTTTGATTTATTTATCTCCCACCTAAAACAATAAAACATCATGTTAACCTCCTCCCAAAAAATATGTTTATGACTCTTTTTTTTTTTTATTGAATCTAGAATATTGTAACAATTTGTTTTTATGGCACAATATGTCTGTGATGGAGAGATCACCTAAGTTGTGAAATGGTTATCATGCTTGCCTTGAGCGCGGAAGAAGATCGGAAGAAGATCGTAATGAATGTTAGAGAAAACCGAAGAGGTAATCATGAATGGACAATCCAGAGAAACTGACAACATTGGGTATACAAGACACAAGGCGAAGACAAACGAAACAAAAAACCCAACACAGAAAACTAAAAAGATGAGCAACACGGACACCGCCACAAACGGGGGTGGGGGTGGGGGGGTAATCGATTGTTGGTTGTTTAACGCTCAGCAGTGGCAAATATTTCATACATAATCAGGACGATTAATGGTTCAGGTCAAAGCAAAGACTATAAACTTGATATTTACTTCTTCTCCATTCAGAGGGTAGTACTATTAAAGTACAGTCAGACCTGCCTTATAAGGCACCTCTATATAACAAATCACTGTCTATAAATGACAGTCTCATTTTTCCCATTAATGAATAGTGCAAATAATATTAACCTGTATATAAAGGGCAACTGCTCATAAAGGTCACATTTTCAGGTTCCCTTGAGTGGTCTTTATATACAGGTTTGACTGTACAAGTAAAAAATGGTTGTGTTGGAGTCAAGCTAATGTGTCTGAGCGGCACGACATGTCTATGCAATGACTGTTGTTTCTTTGACAGAATTGAAATCCAAACTAGGAAGAACTGTTTTAGATACCTAAAACTTATGTCTCCCCTTAATGCAGCCATCTGTACAACAATAAGTTACACATTATGAGTTGAATGATACTATTTAAAAAACAATTATTTGACCTTGAGGTCAAAGGTCAAGGTCCCATGAAGTTCATTATGGTATGCGACACACCGCCTTATGGTCATGCACCCACATACCAAATATCATTGACCTATCTCAAAAGACAAAAATGTTATGGCACGGACAAGAATATACTATTTTAAAAAATATTATTTGACCTTGAGGTCAAAGGTCAAGGTCCCACGAAGGTCATTACGGTATGCGACACATCGCCTTATGGTCATGCACCCACATACCAAATATAATTGACCTATCTGGAAAGACAAAAAAGTTATGGTCCGGACAAGCTTCGCTGAGAAGAAGCGGAAGAAAAAATCAGACTAAAACAATGTCTCCCTTCGTTCGAAGGGGAGACATAATTAGTATATTAGTCATACTTTTCTTATGAGAACCTTTCAATGGTCACATAAGACAGGTGGTTGTTAAATACAGGTTTAGTTAATATGAAATACACTGTGAAGGGAAACCTGTATTTAGTGACCACCTGTCTTATGTGGCCCTATTCAATGTTCCCTTGGGATGTCACATAAGAGAGGTTTTACTGTATTATACCACAACACCCTTGTAGAGGACATAATGTTCTATAACAACCTCAAATGAAGGGCATATCAAGCGAATTATTCTGTCTGGAGGGCACTATGTTCTATAACAACCTCTAATGAAGGGCATATCAACTGAATTATTCTGTCTGGAGGGCACTATGTTCTATAACAACCTCTAATGAAGGGCATATCAACTGAATTATTCTGTCTGGAGGGCACTATGTTGTTTAACAGTCTCTAATGGTGGTCATATTAACCAAATCATTCTATCTGGAGGGCACTATGTTGTTTAACAGCCTCTAATGGAGGTCATATTAACCAAATCATTCTGTCTGGAGGGCACTATGTTGTTTAACAGTCTCTAATGGTGGTCATATTAACCAAATTATTCTGTCTGGAGGGCACTATGTTGTTTAACAGCCTCTAATGGAGGTCATATCAACTGAATTATTCTGTCTGGAGGGTACTATGTTGTTTAACAGCCTCTAATGGAGGTCATATCAAGGGAATTATTCTGTCTGGAGGGCACTATAACAGCCTCTAATGGAGGTCATATCAACCGAATTACTCTGTCAAGTGGACATAATGTTCTGTAAAAACATCTAATGACTTTTATCATGAATAAAATCATCTATAAAACAAATTTTGATGCTTAAAACAAACACTGATTGAGATCTGACGAAAATTGAAAAGTTTTAAAATGATGATTAGATGAAACTGATTTAAAAATATTTCAGTGTAAACAAAATCTGCTACATCCCCCCCCCCCTCCATCATGCTGTATCAACCATCTTTAAGTCAACAAATAGAAGTTAATATGATTGCACTTCAGATTTGATGTAAATCTTGAACTGTGATATATGATGTTAGTTATCAACCTGTTATTTCAATGAAAACTGACTTCATATCACCAAAAAAAAACGTTCATCAAACCTTTCTCTCAATTGATGAGTGGACTATCTGCCCATGATAAGACTGATAACATGTATTTATCTTTATGACCCCCAAATAAACTTTGTTTTTGTATTAAAAAAAAAAAATCACAAAAAATCACAAAAAATACACAAAATCTTGATGTTCAATAAAGAAATAATGATAAGATTTATTGGCAAGATAACCATCCTTCTAAGTCAGGAATTATTTGATTTTCAGGAGGGGGGTGTCTTTGAAGAATATAAAATTGTTGCAATTGTCAGAAAAAATGTTTCCAGTTTACTTGGCAAAACAAAATTATGTTTTATACCCTGGGGATAATTATCAGTGTTATCTACATTTTCTGCAATTTTGATAAGAAGTTGCATAAATATTTATTTGGCTATACTGTTAGCCAAAATGAATTCATATTTGCTTGGTATAAAATTGGCACAAAAATGTTTCCACAAGATAGAACCGTTGTTTATACATGCTTATTTTTTTCTTTTAAATAAAAACATATAAACTAATAGTTGATTAGGGTTATGGTGGTTAATGCCACTTTCAACAATATTTCAGTTAGTTTTATCGTTGGAGAAAACCGGAGTACACAGAGAAAACCACAGACCTGTCACAACGTTAGTGGCGATAAGACACTCATTGCATAGATAGTTGTAAATCCAACTACCGTACGATCACAATCACGATGGCCCCTCTCAGATAATGGAGTGAAAAATATTTGGTACCAAAAATCATATACTTTTTGTGTGAAGACTTGATTATAGTTCGCTTTGATCCTATGAACGTGAACTGCATCAATGATGCAATGGTTAGCATGCTACACTCGAATGCAGTAGACATATAGATTCTCCTTCAGTTGCCCGTGGGTTACGATATTTCTCCACTCAAGAGAGTTAAATTAAAAATTTTAACCACAAGCCGTGAGCAACTCGTTGTTAAATTTTTTAATTTAACTCTCTTGAGTGGAGAAATATCGTAACCCATGGGCAACTGAAGGAGAATTTGTTTCTCCCATTATTTAACACAAACTTTATTTCAAAAGCCGTCAAACGAGTCAAATGCGGGGAAAGGCACGAGACATTTTAATCCTCTAGAGGATTACAGATTTTTCCACCACTGGTTCAGCGGGGTTAAAATGACGTCATAATGTGAGAAAATGCATTTAATCCCCCGTATGGTGAACTCAAAGACTATAACATTAGTATTTGCTGCTTCCCCGCTATGCATTCAGCATTAAGGAGTAAGACCAAAGAATCAGGATAATGTGTCCGAGTGCAGCAACATGTCTACCTGCTGACTGTTGTTTCAGTGAGCTTGCACTATAAAATTAAATTAAGTATGTTGATCTAGTACAAAGCCAATACAGTAAAACCTGTCTAAACCAAACTCCTTTGGGACTGAAGAATTTATTCAGTTTAGACATGTGTTTGTTTGGTTTACACAGGTTCAAATTACATAGACATTTAGTAGACGGGACTATAAAGTCTGTTTGGCTTAGGCAGGTTTTCGTTTTACTTAGGGTTCGGTTTCTACAAGCTTCACTGTATCATCATCATCTTATTGAAATGTAAAATGTTTTTGGCCAAGGTATAGCTGAAAAATTGCTGAGTTGGCATTAAACTCACTTACTCACGGTACTGTTTGTGGGAAGACTTTATTAAAGTTCATTTCACTTTCTATGAACTCTGTCCTTGTATAGAGGTGTTAGAACTTAATAAATAATATATTTATATTTCTACTGAAAGCTAATAACAATGATAATTTCTTTTATTGCTGTTTCAAGAGATTATAAAAAAAAGTATTTTCATATAAAATAAAATTTAGTTTGAAAACAAAATTTAATAAAATCAAATTAAGTTTGAAAACATTTAAAATCATAGATATCAAGATTGGAAACTTATAAATTATAAAAAATTTTAAAGTTTGAAAATTTTTCAGTACAGTATATTTTAAGTACATTGTATACCCAATATATATATATATGTACACAATCAGTAAATTAGAATAAAATTTTAAAACCCTTTCACAAGAAGTATAATTAGTCTTAAATACCTGCCATTATCAAAACAATTATTTTCTAAATCATAATGGAGATAGAAAATTTCTGCAAAATATTGCTTAGTTAAGGCCACCCTTAAAAAAATCTGAGCCAGGGGCGTTGGACATGGGTAGGTTGGTATGGATTATTTTTCTTTTAAAATGTGCTAAAATTTAGAATAACATACATTATTGATATGGAAGATGGAAATATCCAGAAATAAAAAATAAATATCATTGTTTATTTTATTTTTTTTAAAGTAGGCAACTTTTTTTGTGGTAATTTTGTGTCGAGGCAATAATTTTTTTTTATATTAATTATAGCCTAACACTTCATACAGATGAAATTATCTCCTATCACGTACAATTTCAGTCCAATACACGGTCATTGTGGTTGTTATTATATGGTACCGGGTAGTTGGAATTTGCCTGTATCAGCACTTACGTTTGTTAGTTTGATTCCAGCACATAGCCAAAGCCAAAGGAATAGATTTGTACATGATACAACATTATGTGATAAAGTCTGCCAGTGACTTGCGAAAGGTTGATAAGATTTCTCCTCCGGCTGATACTCCAATCGATTTTACCTCTATTTATACGATTTTTCTAAAAGATTTTGTAACTGTTCCGACAGAGTAGTATATTTTTGTTTTTCATTTTTCATGTATTCTATATTTCTGAATTAGTTTTTGAACATCAAATTATTATATCCTAAAGTTCTCTTAGAGCTGAACTAAAAAAAAACAAGATATGACAGTAACAGGATGCTGCTTGGTGGCCATTTTGAAAATTTTGAAGACGCATATTTGCTCCTCTAATGGTGGTCTATCACTATGTCAAATTTTATGTCTCTATCATTATCCATTTAGAAGTTATCAACATTAATGTACGAAATTTCAACTTTCCTATAGGATTCTATAGTAAACCCTACCCTCTTTGAACCCCTCAAAATATGACTTTAACCCCCTTTACCACAAAGCTGAAAACTTTAGGACCAACTAAAAACATATATCTATAAATCCACCAAGTTTCATGAATTTCTGAGATCTGCCGTGGACAATGTTCGTGTCGCAAAGAAAGAAAGGAGAATAATAATAATAATAAGAAGAAGAAATGGAGCAAAAACAATAAGTTTCCAAACGTTGTTTGGGAGACTTAATAATAACCAATTGTCTACTGGTATATTTTTGAAATATTACACTCCCTTTTATAATTAGAAAAAAAAACTAGATAATAAATTTCCTTGGTACAGAGTATATAAAGTTATAGCAATTTAGCTATAGGAAGTTATCACAAACTAGATCATAAAATATATATAGCAGAGTAGAAAAACTAATTCTGACAATACTGTTTTTAACAGGGTAATCTAAAATATAATCTATTTCGCCAAAATTTGCACAGTAGAAAAAAACTAATTCTGACAATACAATATTTTTAACACAGTAATCTAAAAAATCGTTCTGAACTAATCTGTTTCCCCGAAGAAACAGACAGTAAAAAATAGCAGGACATATCATTCTCGACTCATCTATTTCACCAAATTTCAGACAGAAAAAAATAGCAGGCCTGACCTATCTATCTGAAATAGATAGGAATCTAGTATATCGTGGATTTATTTCATTTGGAGGGTTGTCAATAACCTCAGTACAGTATAGTACAGTAAAAATCTTGAGACTTCAATTCCTCATAAAAATGAATAAATATATAAATAGCACAAAAATACAAAGATTAATACCTCAGATTTGAGTCTCCATTACACGGACATTATAATTTGTATCAGACTAAAACCTAGCTAGAGGTCACCCACCTTTATGATCAGAATCATATTTCATTTCAGTTTTTAACCACCGTATTATGTCTAATAGGTCCTTAAACACTCCGTACTAGATAAATAAATGATAGGCGTTTAAATATAAAAACAAAAACAAAACCAAACGAAAAACACAAACAGCAGACCAAAACCCTTAAAAAATTAATAAAACACACACTATAACACACATACCCTCACCCCAACTTTTTTCCTCTAAAAATATCCTGGGGTTTCTTCAAATAAAAACGCGTAGATATCAAATTTAGTTGTGCACGACATGTTTCTGGAATAACGCTCAATATCGAAATAGGATAGCCAAAATCGGCTAAGATCACCTAAGCCAGAGGAGGAAAACCTTAGTTTTGATAATAATTACATTATTTACGAACTGTAAATTTCAATAATAAACATATCTAATAAACCATGTCAGTGCTGAAACATTGACTACTGGGCAGATGATACCCTCTGGGACTAATGGTCCACCAGCAGTGGTATCAGAAAGTTAAGGTTTATTTAAAATGCGAAATCACACTTGGTCTTCTGTTAAGGCCCCAGATCTTGTGAATTAATATCAATAGCTTTGCTTATGAGGAACTTAAGTTTTGAGCGGACAACAAATGCGGGACAGACGGACATGAGCAAAAATAAATGTTACCGATGCCGAGGGATGGGGGCATAAAAAAGATACAAAGTTATATTGTGATGTTGTCTTGTTCAGTGTATTTAAAAAAAAAATTATTTGGAAAAAGCTGGTAAATTTATTTTAAATGTATTTAAATTTATTATCGTCTAATATTATGTATCTTCTGTTTATACGAGAACTCTAAAAGATGATTAATATCGTAAAATGTAGAAATTTACATTTTTATTATTGTATACACAAACTGTTATAATAAGTAATCTGAAGAACTCAGAAATTAACATTTACTTATAGTAACCCACAAATCTCCCATCGAGTCATTATTGAATCTCTGCATAATTAGTTGACTTTCACGATATCTATAGACCTTTTACACATTACAAAATTGATTCTAAAATTAAGAAATAAATAATGGAAGCCAGAATGTGTTGGGAGTTTATATGTGGATTGGTGGATATTAGTATTTTATCCCGAGCCAGAAGCGAGGGATAAAATTTACTAATATCCGCCAATCCATGTTAAAACTCAAAACACATTCTGGCTTCCATGATTTATTTCCATTCTGATATGTCTTAGAGTACAAATACGGTAGTATACTTTGATTGGAAGACGGTAATTTATATTTACGCTCGCGGAAAATGTCGCACACAATTTATGTAACTCGAATAATACTGCGCCCTCTATCTGGCATTATTCAGGTTACAATTTATGCTGCCAATGGAAAAGTCGGTCACATTCACCGGCGCATGTGCTAATGAGATTATACCGAATGGATAATTCTATCGGTTGTTAACAAAGCGAAAGAAGGAGGTCATGTTAGAATTTTTTTTTCTTTACCTTTTTATATGAGTTATTCTCCTTACGATGGCCAAACTAAAGCATTTGAGGTGAGCACGCTAACCATGACATCACAGATGCAGTTGATAAGTCATGGAGATGTTATACCAGTAGATGGAGCGACGATTAAGAGTGTAGAGTGAACATGAAATAACACTGCCGACCTGTCAAGTATTTGCAAAATTTTACGTTGATTGCAAAGTGGGTGCTACAAAGCCAATGACCAGTGGATGTTAATGAAATGTAATAGAGCTTAAAATCTAAAATATTTTAAAGTTCAGACCTATCGCTTCTGAAGTCCAAAATCACAGACTATTGTGCAGAATTCCATTAATCATTTAATTTTTTTCCCCATAATTTTGACAACCATTTTTAATATGCTTTACAGTAGGCACAAGTTACAACAAAAAAAACTTAGTTAAAAAAAAAATTCCATTGAGAAATTTTCACCATTTATATTCACTCTTAAATACTCAAACCTGTATTAAGAGGTCACATTTGGGACAAAAAAAAGTGGCCCTATAAGACAGGTGACCTCTTAAAAGAGGCTTAATCCATATGAAATTGTCTACGACAAGACGAGAAAAATGAGACCTTTTAGTACAGGTGACTGCTTAATAGAGGTGACCACATTGACAGATTTTACTGTATATCATGTTCTAGAGACATTTCTGTCATCATTTGAAGTAAATATTATTATGACACAACAATTCAATAAAGACAAATGGCCACTTTACATAAACCGTCTGCTTGAAGTGGCGAATTTACATGAAATCTCTCTCACAACTGGTACTATAGACATTTATGATAGGTCACTATCTATTCTAATGGATGTACATAAATATAGTTTATAATAAAAACACTTATTCTTGTCTAATAATCTGTGATGAGTTTATGAAAATATTGGGAATCCACTTAAAAATACACTTTTATTTTGCTTATTCAAAATATAAGAAACAAAGGTCATCAGTGCTCAAATTTTTGTATTTAAAGATTGTTTTTATTTATGGAGAGAATGTGGGGAGAGTCACACATGTTTTATTTTCATTTAAACTGTCGAAGAAACCAAAATATTGCTAATTTTCTTCCATCCTCTTGCATGATTTGATCGAATTTCTGACGACAGGAACAAAATTACATTATATCCTTTCCAACCGGAAAAAAATATTACAAATTTTTTTCGGACCGAATAAACAATATAGAATATTTGTTCCTCAAATAAGAAATATTATAGAGATGTTTATAATAAATTATTCAATGGAACAAATATTTGATTTGGCAGAAAAAAATATATATGTTTAACACTTGCATGCTACTGATAAGACATTGAGAGAACCTATGCCTCTTTTTCTTCTAAAAAAAACCCCTACCTATCTTCAACATTTTTTTTTAGGAGGGTTCATATCTGTCGATAGAAAAAAACATTCTGGACCTATGCCTGTTTTTTTTTTTTTTATAAAACCCCCACTAATTTCGGTAGTATTTTTTAGGATGGTTCATATCTGCCCCCCCCAAAAAAAATTCTGGACCCATTATTGTTTAAAAAAAAGAAAAGAAAACCCACCTATTTTCGACATTAATCCCCCCCTCCCCCATCTATTTTCAACATTATGTGGAGGGTTCATATCTATCATCATAAAATGTGCAGTATATTTTGAGTCACCATCATAAGGGTATGTTCTTGTAAAATATTTGACCAAAATTAATTAAATTTCAGGTATGATTGTTTACCTTGTCCTCAGTGTTATAATAATTGCCCTAATAATAATGTACATATACCTATATTGTATACCAATAGGTAATAACTGACTTTGATCTCGATAAAACTTATTTATTTTGGCAAATTATTACTTTATTAAAAGTGAAAGACTCTTGATAATCTATTAAGTCCACCTTAGTTTGTCTAAGGAATCAAACTTGTTAAATCAAAGAGCCTTGATACTATCATTAAATTCTGTCAAGATTTCTTTATAGGAATAATAATTCAAATAAGCCATTGCAAATTATTTCACATTTGAAAGAAATAAAGTCAAATCTGCCCATACAGTCATCTCTATTAGGCAGTCACCATTGTATTAAACAGTTACCTTTTTCTTGTCCTCAGTCACCTCTATTAAGCAGTCACCTGTATTAAATGGTTACCCTTTTCTTGTCCTCAGTCACCTGTATTAAACAGTTACCTTTTTCTTGTCCTCAGTCACCTCTATTAAGCAGTCACCTGTATTAAACAGTTACCTTTTTCTTGTCCTCAGTCACCTGTATTAAATGGTTACCTTTTTCTTGTCCTCAGTCACCTGTATTAAACAGTTACCTTTTTCTTGTCCTGTCTTAAAAAATTTCATATGAATTGAACCTTTTTTAAGATGTCACCTGTTGTATAAGGCCACTTTTTCTTTATACCAATGGTGACCTCTTAATACAGGTTTGATTGTAATAAGGTCATTCATAATTTGGTTGTAGGAATACATCTAAAATGTTTTCCTTGTAATTAGTAGAATGATACAGTGGAAATTTGGTCTTTTTATCTGGGTATTTTTATCGGATTAGAGTACGACAGTGAACATCAAGACACTTGAAAAAATACAGAAATATGAATCATTTGTCATCTAATATTTCGAACTTGTCGTTGTAATTAATAACACAAATCGAGGGCTAGATGATAAAACCATATCTAATATCAGGCTAATTTAATTTAATACCCAATTTGTCACATACATAAAAGGCTAGATTGATATCTCATAAGACAGGACACACGTAACCACACACGCATGTAACATTTCATTGAAATCTGTCAGTTATTTCTTTGTTCCATTTGAAATTATTTTGTTTAATCAAAATGTGGAATAACTTTGTCAAAATATGACATAATAATGTTTTCTCACAAAAACAGTCCTAATTAAAATAATTGTCAAGGATCTGAAACTCAATGATGAAGATCCAATGACTTTAAGTCAATGGCCAGTTTTTTTGCTTTTGCTACCAAAATTTTTCTTCTTCAATAATTACATTTTTGTGAAATAAGATTTTTATTAAATCATATTTTCCACAAGACCCGGAAAAATACTGGTAATTTTTTCTTGATTTTTGTTTGTATAAAAAAAAAGAAGATTGACTCATTGAGTGTATACATAGGATACAGATGCTCCTGCTTTCAGCTCAAGTAAACAGGGACATAACTTCAGATCAGAAGGAATGAATAAAGTCTAAAATTACACTTGGCCTTCCTTTTATGGTCCCCGACTTTGTGTATACATTTCAAAAGATTTACTTAGAAGGAACTTAAGTTACTGTTCGGGCTGTCGTGGTCGTGATTGTATGGTACTTGCATTTACAACTACCTATGCAATCAGTGCCTATCACCACTAAGGTTGTGAGTTCAAATCCCATTCAGGCAATGTATACTCAATACAACATTATGTGATAAAGTCTGACAATGACTAGCAGCAGATCTGTGGTTTTCTCTGGGTACTCTGGTTTCCTCCACCAATAAAACTGACCGCCACGATATAACTTAAATATTGTTTCAAGTGGCGTTAAACACCATAAGCATAGCTTAGCCTAAGTTACTATTCGGAAACCAAATTCAGGACGGACGGACGGACATACAGACATTGGTAAAACTTAATCCCCTTACCCCCACACCCCTCCACGATGACTAGCAAAGGTGGCATAAAAAATAGTACAGAAAAATTGTAGTGGTTTAAATCAAACTGGTGTTGCATCACTTTCTACATTAAGTATACAATTTGTTGATGGATATAAAGTTGACTTTTATATAATCTACTTTTCACATCAAACACAATTTAAAACTGTTGTGAACATTATGGGTGTAAACAATGTTAGTAACCAGCTGTAAACATTCAAATCTATTATTATAAATTTAAATATTGAGGGAGGGGTTATCTCCCCTGACATTTAAAATATTTTTGATTGACAGCTCTACTATATTGTCTCAGAGAAAAATTGTGTCAAGTATGTGAGTGACTTTTTTGCTTGCCTTAATGACAACCTACAAGTCTGTTCTAGTACAGGAGTATGTAAGATATTTCTTTTCAACAGAAAACCACCCAAAAGTCACAAAATAAAATGTCAGCAAAAAATATTATAAGCTCTCATTAAAAAAAAAAAAACATTATCCTTGCACAAATACTCTGAGCTTTAGATAATGTTAATTTTCTAAAATTAATGCCTAACATTTTATGGGTAGTACTGACTGAATTCAGGGGCCGGCGTGGTCGTGATCGTATATTAGTTGGATTTATAACTACCTATGTAATCAGTGCCTATCACCAATAACGTTGTGAGTTTGAATTCCGTTCAGACGAGGTGTCCTCGATATAGCAAAAATATGCGATAAAGTTTCTCAGTGGCTTGCGGCAAGTTTTCTCTATGTACTTTGGTTTCCTCCATCAATAAAACTGACCGTCACGATATAACTGAAATACTGTTGGAAGTGGCGTTAAATATCACAACACACCTCTGCTCCCCCTTTGACTGAATTCTGCTGGATTTGTTATACTTACTCTATACTTACATTGTAATCTAACATCATGCATTAATCAACACAAATCATGAGAGAAGATTAAATTCTTCATTGGAACCTCCCGCTGTCACCCTCCAAAAATATTGCAGAGTATAAATACATGTTAAAGAATCATTCAGATAAATATAGGTTATCAATGAGTATGTTATCCTCACTGTGGGGGTTAATTTATGGTGTTTAACAATATTTTAGTTATATTGTGGCAGTCATTTATATTGGTGGAGGAAACCGGAGTACCCGGAAAGAAACACCGACCTGTCGCAATTCATTGACAAACTTTATCACATATTGCTATATCGAGTACACCTCACCATGAATGGGGTTCAAACTCACAACTTTAGTGATGAATTGGCTCTGATTGCACAGGTAGTAGTAAATCCAGCTACCATACAATCATGACCGCTATGGTCCCCCGCTGTGGGGGAACCCTCAAAGGTGATAATATTAACTCACAAGTATTAATTATCTGTGCCTATCATTTCTAGGAAGAAAACTAAAAGGTGAAAATAGTAGAGACACCTGACAATAAATCAATAGAGAAGAAGTCCTGGTAATAAAACTGTCTGAAGTTATCTCCCTTTATGTCAACATAAACAAGTTATCTCCCTTTGTGTCAGCATAAACATTATGTTAGACACATCTAGATAAAAATAACTAGTAAACATGTCAATAAAAATTAGGGGCAGATAACTTAAATTAAATCTGTGGTAGATCAGATGATATAACTCATAACTTCATCAATCAATCAATGTATTTTTATATATAAAAAAATAAAAAGCACATGGGATTATTGGACAAAAATGGATCCTTGAACATATATTTCACAAGTACATGGGATTCTTTGATAGACAATACACATGTAAAATGGATTCTGACAGACATTACACAATGTACAAACTTCAAAAATGCACAAAAAATGGATTCTGGGGTACACTTTACAAATGTACAAAGAATTATGCCAACAGAGATTGCAATGTGATTTTAAGTCAATAAATTGGGCATTTATACACATTAGCTAGAAAAAAAAAGGCTTCCAACATAGGTTTCATGCCAACAGTTTTAGAAACATAAGCTGGAACAAAAGGCTGACAACATAAGTTTTATGCCAAAAGCTTTAGAAACATAAGCTGGAACAAAAGGCTGACAACATAAGTTTTATGCCAAAAGCTTTAGAAACATAAGCTGGAACTAAAGGCTTACAGCATAAGTTTTATGCCAAATTCAGCCAAAAGTTTTAGAAACATAAATTGGAACTAAGACTGACATTAAGATTTATGTCAACAGTTTTAGAAACATAAGCTGGAACAAAAAGACTAGTCTTATGCCAACAGTTTCAGAAACATAAGCTTAAACAAAAGGCTGACAACATAAATCTGATGCTAAAAGTTTTAGAACCATTAGCTGAAACTAAAGGCTGACAACATAAGTTTTATGCTAAAAGTTTTAATAGAACCATTAGCTGGAACTAAAGGCTGACAACATAAATTTGATGCTAAAAGTTGTAGAAACAGAAGCTAGAACAAAAGTAAGTTTTCTATCAGTATGCTTCATAAAACAATTTACAATGTAATTTATGCTTCATTATTTTCATACACATAGTTGGCAAAGCATCTTAATTTGTCTAGGTATTTATCAGTGACCTTGACTGACCTCTGGTCAAGTACTAGCCTTAATTGACCTCTGGTGATTTGGTTTATTATCACAAGTCTGGACAATGTTATGATAATACAGGAATGTCTGTCCATTAATTATACAAAGTGATGTAAACACAGGCCATTATTGCTTGACCTTACAATGACCACTGGTGAAAGCTGATCTCCCCTACAAAATAGCATGATGTATTAAGAATGTTTATGAGCCAATATAAATTGTTGTAACATGAATGCATTCTTTTCCTTTGATCTTTTTATGGTATAACAGAATGTAAGCAACAACTAAGAACTATGATATAATACAGGCAGATGCAGATACAGATATTGCACCATTTAAATCTGGACTGTAGTTTTATTACTCTCAGGGAGCCATGCAATTATCAACAACCTAGATGTGATATTGCATGGCTTCATGTTACAAATCATTTATATCACAGATAAACAATCTCAAGCTTCATGTTTAACTGTTTAACTTCATGTTCGATTGGTTAACTGTTTAACTTCATGTTTGATTGTTTAACTGTTTAACTTCATGTTTGATTATTTAACTGTTTAACTTCATGTTTGATTGTTTAACTGTTTAACTTCATGTTCAATTGTTTAGGGGCCCGGGTGGCTCAATGAGTTAGGTCGCTGGATCTAACAACTCATACAAGCCTATCACCAATATGGCGTGGGTTCGCGCCCGGCTTTGTAAATTGCAAAAAAGGGTGCAGTCGACTCGAAGTCGCAAGTGATAAAAGTTTACCAGTTGCTTGCCCATGGTCGGTGGTTCTCTCCGGGTACTCCGGCTTCCTCCACCACTAAAACTGGTCGCCATGATATAGCTGAAATATTGTTGGAAGTGGTGTTAAACACCAAAAATCAAATCAAATAAAATCAATTGTTTAACTTCATGTTCGATTGTATAACTGTTTAACTTCATATTCAATTGTTTAACTGTTTAACTTCATGTTTGATTGTTTAACTGTTTAACTTCATGTTCAATTGTTTAACTGTTTAACTTCATGTTCAATTGTATAACTGTTTAACTTCATGTTCAATTGTTTAACTGTTTAACTTCATGTTTGATTGTTCAACTGTTTAACTTCATGTTTGATTGTTTAACTGTTTAACTTCATGTTCGATTGTATAACTGTTTAACTTCATGTTCAATTGTTTAACTGTTTAACTTCATGTTTGATTGTTTAACTGTTTAACTTCATGTTTGATTGTTTAACTGTTTAACTTCATGTTCGATTGTTTAACTGTTTAACTTCATGTTCAATTGTTTAACTGTTTAACTTCATGTTCGATTGTTTAACTGTTTAACTTCATGTTCGATTGCATAACTGTTTAACTTCATGTTCAATTGTTTAACTGTTTAACTTCATGTTCGATTGTTTAACTGTTTAACTTCATGTTGGATCGTTTAACTCCGAAAACTGTGGTATAAATATTACCTAAATTGATGAACCATTGATTGTGATAGGGGTTAAGGTTATGGTGTTTAACACCACTTTCAACAATATTTCAGCTATATCGTGACGGTGCAAAATAGTATTTGACATATTCAGAGTAAACTAAACTAATACAGTAAAAACTCTATTAACAGGTCACCTTTGAGAGAAAGAAAAAGTGTTCTTATAAGACAGGTGACCTCTTAAAATAGGTTAAATTCTTGGAATTTTTCTATGATAGGACAAGAAAAATGTGACCTTTTAATACAAGTGACTGCTTAAAAGAGGTTATCACATGGGCAGGTTTAACTTAATCTACTATGAATGAATCACAATTTTTCGTCAATAAATTCAAGAAAACCACTTTATTACAGTTTAAGAACAGGAACAGGTGCAAATTTAGAAGAGACATACTTGGTTTGCACACCTCTCCCCCCCCCCCTAAAAAAATAAAAATGCAAGCACATGTTATACAGAGTTTAATTAAAACAAATTATTCAGAATACTAGTATTGACCACAATTCTTCAAACCCTTGGAGCTTCCTGGGGACATTGTCACCCTGGTCCCCCTACAAAGGTTCTGTCCTGCATGAGCTGGGCCATTAGAGGGGACCGACATTGTCACCCTGGTCCCCATACAAAGGTTCTGTCCTGCATGTGCTGGGCCATTAGAGGGGACCGACATTGTTACCCTGGTCCCCATACAAGGTTTCTGTCCTGCATATGCTGGGACTCTAGCAGATCCCAGAACAGTCAATTCGATTTTCACACCCCTACTAAAACAATTTTTTTTTAATTAAACATATTTTATTTGCTCAAAATATTAGGAATTGGGATTGGGTACAAATTAAAAAAAAAACATTATTCAAAGTCAGCTCCCTATACCCAAATCCTGGATCTACCCCTAGGGTGGCTTTACTGTAAATGTGATTTATATACAGAACATTATTCAAAATTACATAACATGGTCACACCTATATATAATCTGGTACAATAACAAAACATTTAAACTTCTAAATAATAGAACTCAACAAAAATATTTAAACTTCATAATGGAAGTAAACCCAAACATTTGTAAATGGAGTGAAATTTTACACAATCATATAATGAACCAGACCTGCCATAACTAACAAGGATTCATTTTGTTAAAACAGACACCACAGCAGAAGATCAAAGATACCACATGATCTTGCTTGACCTTTGACTTTATTGATCTGACCTTGTTTGACCTACAGAGTTATGATGATGAGTTACAGCAGCTTCTGTAACATGTGGTTTCCACTCACTTGAATGTTTGTTCAAATGGCCAATAAAACACTATATGAAAGATGTTCATTGAGATAGATTTACATGGTAGGGAATATTAAAACATATGTTTGATGTTTACAAACTACTAAAACTTTTATGACATTTGTTTGTTAAACAAAATGCACCAAGTAGCTCTTTATACATCATGTTTAATCTGCATAAATTATTATACAATCACCTGAGCAAAACTTTTAAAATTATTTGGCTTTCCAACCTTTCGATTTTGAGCGTACCTGTTGAAGGTTATTCCAGAATGTGTTATGCACACTAAATTTGATATCTATGTTTTATTACTAGAGTCAACTTTTTTATAATTGTGAAATCAGGAAACAATTCCATACACTTTGAACTGCATCAGTGGTGTAATGGTCAGCTTGTTCGCCTTGAGTGCAATAGATTCTGGGTTCAAGCCCCTGTCAGGTCAAACCAAAGACTATAAAAGTTGTTGCTATTCCTCTAAGCATTAAGGAGCCAGAGCAAAGACTGGTTAGCTCAGAATCAGGATACTGTGTCAGAGTGGAGCGACATGTCTATCCACGGACTGTTGTTTCAGTGAGCTAGCACTATAAAAATCCAATTAAGCATGTTGGTCTAGTACAAAACAGACATTATTATCAGCTCATTGAATGTCACTTGTTCTCACCATGATATAGCTGAAAATTTGCTAACTTAGCCTTAAACAAGATTCACTCACTTACTCACTGTAAGACTACTTAGAGTTATGAGCCTAATCAGTGTTTGAAATTTGAAACAAAACTTTTCGTCACATTTTTGCAGACGGTCGACACAAAAATTGTAACAATCTCTCTACACCATTTACCATTACTATGGCTCAACTGGGACAATGTTTTATTTTTTATTCATAATAATGATGATCATAATCAGCCCAGATTTCCTTTCGTCTGTTCGAAATTCTCACGTTTCTCAAAATTCTTACACATACAGTATATCCTAGTAGTATTGATTGCATAACTATTGTTTGACAACCAATTTATCACAATAGTTTTTGTCTCCCGCCATTCTTATCAAACTGATTGGCAAATCTAAAACTTTTACTTTTTAGTTGTTATTCTGTAAGAACAGTGATTTATTTCTTCTCAGTTTTTAAGTGTGATTAACACAAATTCTTGTCGTAGCTGCCATCATACCGTGACCAGTATGACACACGTTGTATCCATCTTCTTCTCTCAGGTGACAATTAACTTGTTTTTGTGTCAAATTTTAAATTCCAACATTGAAATTTATCCTAAAAATCTTGTACCAATGCATGTATACAGGAGGCTTTGATAAAATTTACCATGTATCCATGTACTGAGGTTGCCCTTAGGATAATTTACCTACCATGTCTACCCCCACGTTATGTACCCCATTCTAAGTTTTAAAGCAAAAAAAAATCTTACCAAAAGCCGTAAAAATTACCAGCAAAAGTACAGACATGGTTTATTAGACATATATATTGCTGAAATTTACAGTTCGCAAATAATGTAATTATTAATAATACTAAAGTTCTCCTCCCTCAGCCATAGGTGACCTTAGCCGATTTTTGCGATCCTGTTTAAGCCTTTGGTTTTATTGCTCCTAAAACTTTAAAATAATTTGGTTTTCCAATCTTTCGATTTTGAGCATACATGATGAAGGTTATTCCAGAAATGCATTTGCACACTACTTTTGATATCGTTCATTAAATGAAAGTCTCTAAATTATGCATGAAAAAAAATAAAATAAAATAACTTGTTTCAATCTTAAGAATAAAACAAAATTAAAACATGTAAAAACATTTTACCTCACGATTTGTCACTGATATTCATGGTCCAATATGTTATCTAGCATCTCTGCTATTTTCTAAAGTGGCAGCGTGTCTTTGATATATTAGTTTGAAAGGAATAATTAGAATTACTAAAAGATTTGATCGTTTGAATATTTCCCACCAAAGTTATGAGATAGTCAGCACAAATAATATCTAAAACAAGTATCAAGACCACATACAGTCAAACCTGTATTAAGAGGTCACCTTTGGGACAAAGAAAAGTTGGTCTTTAAGACAGGTAACCTCTTGAACGAGGTTCAATTTAAATGAAATTTCCTATTAAAGAATAAGAAAAATGTGACATTTTGATACAAGTGACTACATGGGCAGAATTGACTAATTTGGTCTTGTTTTTTATTATTGCATAATGTAAAGGATTTGCTTTAAATGGAATATTGTGAATACAAGTTTCTTAAGTAACACACTCGACAACAATACGGGTAAAGAAACCTCTGATTGGATTTGTTTCTTTCTCATATTCATGATGTTGGCGACCAGTGAGAGGAATGACTCACAATTCTTGGCCACCTTAGGCAGCCATCTTGGAAAAATATCCAGAAGAAATACCAGTCTTTAAAAGACTGTAAATCTTCAACCATTATCTGAATTAGGAAAAGGAGGAATCATATTAAAGGTTTTTTTTTGTAATCTACAACAATATAGGTTTAGCGTTACAGTATTTAATGGCACTTTCAACAATAATTCAGTTAAATCTTGGCGGTCAATTTTATTGGTGGATGAAACCGTAGTACCTGGGAAAAAACTGCCGACCTGCCGCAAGTCATTTACAAACTTTATCACATAATGTTGTATCAATTACTCCTCGTCATGAGTGGGAATCAAACTCACAACTACCACATATACGATCACGATCACGGATCAAGGCCACAATGCGATCCCTTATAATAATATATTAATGCAAAAGATTTATATACACAGTCAAACCTGTCTTATGTGACCTTCAAAGGGAACAGTGAAATATGATCACATAAGACAGGTGGTCGCTTAATACAGGTTTATTAGATATGAAATGCTCTGTGAAGGGAAATGAAAAATTACAGTCACATAATACAAGTTATTGCTTAACAGAGGTGGTAACTAAAACAGGTTTGAGTGCATATGCGATAATTCCCTGCTATCTCTACTACTGAGCCAAAAATACACAGACATTATCTTTGAATAAATTGCATACAACGTTTGTTTTAACATTTGTGATTTATATACTATCCCATGACATATATGCAGTAAATATCAATAAAATCTTGCACATTATTTAATAAGTTAATATCATATCTAAACGACTTCTGTCCATTTAAGCAATAAATTTGTCATATTTTTGCACTTTTGGTGAATAATAATTTGTACAGATTACAAATTTATTGAAAACAATTATTTCTGACATAATTCTGTAATAGTTATATACTTGTGAATGTCAGGATTCTGCTGTTTTATGTGATGACATAAATCATGTGTTTTACAAATCTCAGGAATCCTGAATTTATGCGAATTTATAAATCAAATGTTTTCCAAAGTCAGAATCCTGTCTTATAAGGCCACTTTTTCTTTGCCCAAAGGTGATCTCTTAACACAGGTTTGATTGTATCACTGATGTTGTTTCTTTCTGTTCCAAATTGTGATTTTTTTTTTTTTGGTATTGTTTCCACTGTTTGATATATTATCTTAGTTTCTCCCATTATTACGTCGTCTTAACCCCGCTGAACCAGTGATGGAAAAATCTGTAATCCTCTAGAGGATTAAAATGTCTCGTGTCTTTCCCCACATTAATTTCAAATTTTGAAATATAAAGTGCTGTTAATAATGGGAGAAACAAATTCTCCTTCAGTTGCCCATGTGGGTTACGATATTTCTCCACTCAAGAGTTAAATTTAAAATATTAACCACTCGCCTAAAGCTGGCTTGTCGTTAAAATTTTTAATTTAACTCTCTTGAGTGGAAAAATATCGTAACCCACGGGCAACTGAAGGAGAATCTATATGTAAATACCTTCAAATTCTACACAACATGAAACTAGAACCAGTTTTAAATTGCATGGTCAAATTCCAACAATACAAGACACACAATTTAGACATCAGGAGAACTTTGTGTAAGTACCAGTATACTTGATAAGGTATTTTTTTTTAACTAAAATTACATAACACTTTCCACATGTCATGGAAAATTTCAATAAAGATGACATAATTTCAATCCAAATGGCACTAATTAGTTTGTACAGTATTATATATATTATATTAACTGTACATGTATTGTATTACACTTTTAAGTGATGTCTGGTTGTTATAGAATATGTTTTACAAGGTTTCTAAATTAAACGCGTAGATATTGAATTTAATGTGCATGAAAACCACAGACCTGCCACAAGTCACTGACAAACTTTATCACATAATGTTGTATCGAGTACACCTCGCCTGAGCAGGATGCGAACTCACAATGTTAGTGGTGATGGGCAACTACATGTACCATACGTTCACAACCACAATAGCCAGCACTAAGAATAGGATAAATACTGTTATCCTGCACTGGTTCTATTTGACCACTCAAATTGTATTTACTGTAAAGTTAAAACTATACTGATCAATTCTAAGGTAGGGCGACTTCACAATGTCTGAAAGCTTCCTTGCACACAGACACACACAATATGTGTGTGTGGATGGAGCGGATGTGGTCGAGTGGTCTAGGGCGCTGGACATAAGGCTAAGCGATTGGTGCTGCAGTGTATCAATCGTGGGAGCTCAAATCCCGTTGAGGGAAGAACAAAATCTGACAGTTCAAAAATCTAATTCTAACACTGTTTTTCTTAAACCTAGGAAGGGGGATTTTATTATCATCTATATATAAAGACAGCCATGTGGTAATAAATCACTTGAAAAAGTTTTCAAAATATTCACCTTCGGCTGACTTCAAACAAAGTACAGATTGGATTGGATAGGATAGGATATACCCTCCCTCCCGCACCTCATTTTTCCAAACCATTTCCTTTTACATAGAAACAACCACAAAGCATTTGTATCAAAAGAATAACCATGGTTTCATCATTACAAATGCACTGTTATAATACAAGATTACAATCATTAGGTCTGTTTGTTGCCAGAAAAACAGGAACTGTTATCACAAACTGATAAAAAAAAATTATATTTCTACAATACTGTACTGTATGGTACCTGTAAATTTTGTTTATAGTCGTAAAACCAACTACACAATAATTAAATAAAAGGTTGATTATTACGTTCTCAAAGTCTGAGTCTCTTGTTTTGATGTTGTTCTATTCTCGTGTCCGCACACCTCAGTATTTAATAATTGTTTAATGCCACTTTCAACAATATTTCAGTTATATCACGGAGAAAACCACCGACCTGTCGTAAGTCACTGACAAACTTTATCACATAATTTTGCATCTAAGTCCACCTCACCATGAACAGGGTTAAAACTCACACCTTTAGTGGTAATAGGCACTGATTGCACAGGTAGTTGTAAATCCAACTACTTTTGATCACGACGACCCCCAAATAAAAGGTCATTATGTTCTCAAAAGTCTGACTCTTGTTTGTGTTGTTCTATTCTCATGTCCGTACATCCTGGCATTTAATAATCAAAGGAAGTGAAGCCATCAAGTATCCTCGGTATTTTACCTCTATTTCAACCGAAAATTTGAATTTGAATTTTATAATTTAAAATCAACCTGCTGTATCTAATTTTGAAAAAATCATAAAGTATAGATTTAATTCAGTGTTTATTTGTCTTTCCAAGCTTTTGACTTTGAGCGTACCTGTTGAAGGTTATTCCAGAAATGCATGATGCACATTAGAATTAATATCTACATTTCTATTTCTGTTGATGGATATCAAATAATTAATTTGCATTGCTGTCTATGTACAATCCCGAGGATTTTGATTAGCTTCACTTCCAAACATTTTCTTCATATCAAAAATGCTAATCATTGATTGGTCAATTACATAATGTGATGTCACACGGAAATGAAAATTTGGGAATTTAAAAAAAAATATGCATGCAATATGTAAATTTCATGATGTATTTTATTTTCTTGACTAAATGTTAATTGCTAGACTAATTATCAAATAACTCCATAAAAATGTTTCCGAGACACAGAAGATAAATGTTTATCCAAAGTTTTATGGTAACTTTTGTTCAGAATAACCTTACTGTGACGTCACCCCAAAGTTTGTCACCCCAAAGTTTATACCTTTTTCCATCTTTATGTACAATCTTGTTTTTTCGTTACATACTACATATATATGATATACTATTTATGTATACTTTTTCTCTGATGATTATTAAAAAATCATTAATCAGGAATATTTAGGTTTTTTGCTTCTTTGAACTAAATACAATTCAAGTCACATTTTCTCTGACCTATATTTAACTAAAATCACAGTATCTCTGACCTATATTTAATTAAAGTCACAATATCTCTAACCTATATTTAATTAAAGTCACAATATCTCTGACCTATATTTAATTAAAGTCACAATATCTCTAACCTATATTTAATTAAAATCACAGAATCTCTGACCTATATTTAATTAAAGTCACAATATCTCTGACCTATATTTAATTAAAGTCACAATATCTCTGACCTATATTTAATTAAAGTCACAATATCTCTGACCAATATTTAATTAAAGTCACATTTTCTCTGACCTATACGGCATGGGTTCGCGCCCGGCTTTGTAAATTACAAAAAAGGGTGCACTCGACTTGCAGCCATAAGTGAAAAAGTTTACCAGTTACTTGCCCATGGTCTGTGGTTCTCTGCGGGTACTCCGGATTCTTCTACAGCTAAAACTGGTCGCCATGATATAGCTGAAATATTGCTGAAAGTGGTGTTAAATGACCAAAAATCAAAATCAATCTCTGACCTAAATTTAATTAAAGTCATTCACATTTTTGCTACACAAATCTGTCGACAATCTTTGATGTCCTGCATTTGATTTTAGACCTTGTATTTACAATTTTTCTTTGTATCTTTTACAGACTTGTTGTACTGAAAATTCAAAATGTCAAACTAGTGACACTGGAAATTCCAAATGTATGTCAATTCAGTGACACTGGAAATTCCAAATGTATATCAATTCAGTGACACTGGAAATTCCAAATGTATGTCAATTCAGTGACATTGGAAATTCTAAATGTATATCAATTCAGTGACACTGGAAATTCCAAATGTATGTCAATTCAGTGACATTGGAAATTCCAAATGTTTATCAATACAAATGGATATGACATTTCCAAAAGTGTACAAGTTGTTTTGACATGGACCAGGACAATTCTTAGAGAGGACAAACATGCTTTGTTAAGTCATGTCAACATTTCTCACTCAATATTAGAGTGTTAAAAGTTGTTTTAAAGTACATATTTAACAGCACTTCATCAATATAAAGTCCATGCATGAGAACCCCTGAAGACTTGAGATAAGTTATCTTAAAGAAATGTTTTATTTTGGATTATTTATGGTCTGTCTTTCTTTATAGATAATCTGTGATTAATGCAAGTTAATTATTCTGACATGATAAAAAAAAAAAAATCTGTAACATTTAAAGGGTTAGGGTTATGGTGTTTAATGCCACTTTAAACAATACTGTGGCAGTCAGTTTTATTGGTGAAGGAAACTGAAGTTCCTGGAGAAAATCACCAACCTGCCACAAGTCACTGACAAACTTTATCACATAATGTTGTATCGAGTACACCTCGCCATGAACGGGGTTTTCGAACTCACAACATCAGTGGTGATAGGTACTGATTGCACAGGTAGTTGTAAATCAAACTATCATACCATCACGATCACGGCAGCCCCTGTCCAGCTTTAAAAGAAATAAGTAATCCAAAAATTGGTAGAAATGTTTATACAAGATATTATTATAAAAAAAAACTTTGACCCTGGTGTCAAAGGTCAAAGATGAACCAGGCTGTCAATTTGACTTTAGATTAACCAATTATTTTAGGTAAAGTAATTTGTCTTACATACAAGTTTGGGTTAATTCCAAGTAAACCACTGTGATATATTATTCTATGTAGACAAATCAATTATATTGGTTGTCAGGGTCAGTGAAAAGTAAACATAAACAAAACAAAATGGAGATTTTAACTGATGCTGAAATAAATTGGAAGGATGTGTTTCTTTAGTAAACAGAAATCCTCATTAAAATTTGAGATAAATTATATTTCCATGCCAACTATTGAGAGAGAACTTGGTGCATTTAGAACTAATGTCTTATAGAAACATCTTAATATTTTACATTTATTGTCAATGAAGAAGATATTTCTTCTGTTTGAAAATTTCTGCGACACAAAAAAAAAAGTGACAAAAAAAAACCTGATGATTTATTGTACTATTGATTATACAGAAATATTAAATATTATATCAATTCCAAAAAATTCCATTTTATTTTCATACTTATGAGAATCAGGAACTGCTTACCCTTCACAAGCACATGGGTTCACTCCTAGTTTATTTGGTGGGGTCAAAAATGCTCATCTTTTTAGTTTTTTGTTTAGTTTATCTTTGTTCTGAATCTTGATGCCAATGTTGCCTATTTCTGGATTGTCCATTCTTGATTGCCCTTTCCCCCAGTTTTCTCTAATGTTTATTTCCTGTAATGATATCAATCATTTGTATTTGATTGATATCATTACATTTGATGAACATTACATTTCCAAAAAAGCTTACTCTTTTCCTGCTATTTCTAACACCAAGCTCTGTTAAACATAGAACATTTTGTGTTTGGCCTGACAGATAATCTTGCCAGGTTACTTTTTTATCTATTTGTTTACCATAATATATGATATTTTCTGTTAAACATAGAACATTTTGTGTTTGGCCTGACAGATAATCTTGCCAGGTTACTTTTTTATCTATTTGTTTACCATAATATATGATATTTTATGTTAAACATATAATATTTGGTGTTTGGCCTGACAGATAATCTTGCCAGGTTTCTTTTTCATCTATTTGTCTGCCACAATATATACCATTTTAATGCCTGATGTCTGATGGGTAACATCATTACTAGCAATAAACACAAACAAACCATGTAATTAGTGACGGTCAACTGATAATTACTGGATGTCACATGACGGTCATGTGATAAATGTTGTCATAAAACAATCTCTTCTCCCTTTTAATGGTTCCTTTGATAGAAAGTCTAGACTGACTATATTTGTGACAGAAAACATCCATATTCAAAGTTAACCTTAGAAGGTGTTGACCCAATGATCTTTTCAGTAAAACCTGCAGTGTGTTGTTGAGTGTACTTGAACAGTTGAGAGTAGATAACTCCAGTGTGGGCCCCAATTGGCTATTTATCCACTTTCTGTTTAAATAAATTTATTATTTGGCTGGAAAAATTACGGGACAATTCTATGTATATATGTTAATACTTCTATATAAGAGGGAGCTCTTATAAGTATGTCAATTGTACTTAGCCAAAATGATATATTATTTAGTTATAAAAGATGTAAACAAATAATTAATTCCAATCAGATCTAAGGAACAACTTAGAGGTGACGGGGTAGTGCCATGTTATTTTTACTTTAGTCAGAATACATTTTTCACACGAAACAAAAATCCCTTTTTTTCTTAAGACATGAAAAATTGGAAATTTTTATTCAAACTTGATCAAAATTCTTCTTAAGAACTACAGGGGCAGGTTATTTATGTTTTGTATATTTAAGATCAAGATAATTATTTTTATATATAATTTGACAACTGTTAAAAAAAAACCAATACATAGCTAAATACTAGGTGCTTAGTGGAGAAACAGTAAATGTACCTTCTATAGTCTTTGGTTTGACCACTATAGAGATTGAACCCATAATTTTTTGCACTTTCTTTCCAAGTATGCTAATTACTATACAAACGAGATAGTTGACACCAGATCAAACAAAGCTAAATATTCATTTGACTGTTGAGGTATATCTTATGTTAGGATAAATGTCCTTTATTAAAATCTACTTCATGTTTGTAACTTTCCATTATTTACAATTGTTCATTCACTTTTTAATTTTAATGTACATGAATTCAAAAATTTAAAAAGGGGCCGTCGTGGCTGTGATTGTGTGGTAGTTGGATTGATAACTACCTATGCAGTCAGTGCCTATCACCACTGATGTTATGAGTGCGAATCTTGTAAGGTGTACAACATTATCAGATAAAGTTTGTCAGTGACTTGCGACATGTTTGTGGTTTTCTCCCAAAATAAAACCGACCGCCACGATATAACTGAAATATTGTTTTTGAAAATGGCGCTAAACACCATAAAAACAAAACCAAATCAAAAATTTAAAGACTATCAGTTCAAATAGGTCAAGAAAATATCTGCAGTAATTGTTGACGGATCACTCACAGTTTGAGCAAAATATAGTTATAAAACCTCCATACAGTTCTATCTTGTTTATAAATTTTTCACCAATTTATTTCAAATTAAGTGATTCGGTTGTCTAAACTTGTCACAATATACAAATACAGGTGTCAAAACAAGTCTTTATGAAAAGAAGAAAAAGAAAGAAATTTGAAACAGATTAAAGGGGTGTTGCTGCAGTGTCCTATTTCTGTCCACTATCTCTCTCCGACCATCAATTATTAAGACTGTCATTGTATGTAGGACATTGAACACTTGACCATAGGTCAGCCATGATGACCTTAGCTGATCTTTAGGAGTAAATTCCTATCATTAAATTCATATAGCCATAAGCAAAGCAATAAGAAGAAATGTACATGTATTTAATTTGACTTAAATACATTCATCTGTCACAAACCGACAAAAGATTCTTTTTCATTTGAATTGTGGGAAATAAACTCAAAAATTATTTCACATTACTCTTCCTTATATAAAATCCTGATTGATTGATTTTTGGTGTTTTAATGCCACTTTCAGCAATATTTCAGCTATATCATGGCGACCAGTTTTAGCAGTGGAAGAAGCCGGAGTACCTGGTGAGAACCACCGACCATGGGCAAGTAACAGGTAAACTTTATCACTTGCGGCTGCGAGTTAAGTCCACCCTTTTTTGTAAATTACAAAGCCGGGTGCAAACCTATGCCACATTGGTGAATAGGCTTGTATGAGTTGTTCTAAAAGGTAATCCAGTTTTTGTAGATCTTCAAGATTGACCTTACTGCTCTAGTAGGCCTCTAAGTCCTTCACACAGATTATCAGACACCACATACAAACTTGTACACACAGGAAGTTGTTAATCGTTTTTGATTTGTTATACTGTATGCATTAGCATTATCAGGGCCAACTTGTCAAAAATGTCAAACATAACAATATACAACATTATACCAAACCATTACACGGGTCAACATGGTCAATTACGTCTGAGTTTGCTGAGTTTGTACACTGCCGTCACTTTACATCAAGTAAATAACAACACACACGTCAACAAACACAACACACGTCAAGAAACGGTAAATTTAGCATTGGCATTAAAAAAACCTGTGTTTTGTCTTACAATTACTGACTACAACAACATCGTCTGCCAAGATTGAGAATCATAGAAATTCTCTAATTTGACATGAACAGCTAAAGCATTAACTAGATGCTAAGGGGCAACAACCTGCCAATAACCATGACGATTACATACAAAAAATTTTCATCATAAATTCCTCTAGATTTTCATTAAAGCCTGGAAAGGTTCCAAATGAACAAAAGGTATGTCACGATCAGTAAACTGTAAATAATATAGTTTGGAGCCCTACAGAGTACTATTCATAGCATATTAATAAAAACAAGTTTGTTATTATATAAACATCTGCCATTATCTATACACTGTACATTATATAGACTAATCCTCTACAATCTTAACATTCTGCCAATTTTTTTTGTTTTTTGTTTTTCAAAAATCTCATGACGCAGGCAAAATAGAATGGAATTATCCAGTTTTTTCTTCAATAAATTGGAAACAGTGAGTTATTCTCTCTTTCTTTATTTCTTCAACATCTTACGCAGCTAATATAATTGTTTTTCAAAAATGTTATGACACAGGCAAATAGAATGGAATTATTCAGTTTTTTGCCCAATAAATTAGAAACAGTCTTAGTTATCGTTTGCTTTAACACCTAAAATCTCGCACAGCTGAAAGTATGAAGGTATATTATATAATACTTATTTAATCCACAAATTGGTTTGAGGCGTCATGTGATCTGAGGATAATTGACAAAAAATATAGAAATTAAAAATTATTGGTAATTTAAACTTTTTTCCTTTGATCACACTGAGTGATATTGTCAGTATCAAATTTGTGACTGATACTGGAAAATATCGCTCAATGTGACATCACATTATGATATTTAATAGTGTCCATTCTTAAGGAGTCAACAGACATTATCATTAGTATCACAGCTTGTCCTATCAGACTCACTGTGATATTACCTATAATGTCTGTCTCAACCTTCAAAATTGCTGTTATTCTGTATATTTTCAACTGTTTTCTCTAGAACCAATAAGGTAAAAAAAAATTTAATAGAAGTTTGTTGTTGGATAAATTCTCAAATACTTTTTCTGAAGTACTCTGCTTTAAAACTCATAGCATCATTATTAAAAAAAAAAGAAAAGAAAAAGAAACTATCTAATTAAAATTCTATCTTTAATTGCTCCTGGTTTTGTTATGTCGCGCATAAAGATCCAATGTGCGACATAATTGGGAGCAAACAAAGATCAAATTTTAATTAGATTGAGAAAAAGAATTTCGGAAAATATGGCAAAAAAAAATATTTGACTTGTTTTAATTTTCTCTAGATCCAAACAATATTCCTTGAATTGAAAGTCTTAATATAACAGATTTTAATAATAAAATTAAAAATCACAACTTTATTTTATTTAGTGAAGAAAATGTTTATTATTATTTTAATGAATCAAAAAATGGGGAAAATATTACTTTCAGTAGTGAATACATTTCATCAATAAAAAAATGGGGAAAACATTATTCTAAGTACATTTCAATCATTTTATCAAACATGTCTTCAATTAAATTCAGATCTTTTCACCAATGTCATTAGTCTCTGTTCTATGGACTCTGTCAATGAAAGAGCCCAGGACCCTGCACAACAACAGGTCTCATTCCCTCTTTGTTACAAATTATACATGACAAATTGGTGCTTCAAGTTTAACAATTCACATGTTCCACGCCACAATTCTTTCATCAACACTCTCCCTCCATAGCTATTCAAGACAAATGTCGTACAACGATAGAATAATGTTAAAAAAAATAATAGTCAAGAAGAAATTATTGATGATACTCGTACCCATCTCAAGTGCATTATCGGAACACAATAGAAATAAACACCAATCTTTTAAATAGCCCAATACAAGATACCCTGGTGATCCCCAAGTGGTTACAATCTGTCAATTTAAGAGGCTCTAGAAGGGGGACTAACTCCTTCAAGGTCATGTTGGTAATAGAAGGAAAGCTCCTTCAAGGTCATGTTGGTACTAGGATAGCTCCTTCAAGGTCATGTTGGTACTAGGATAGGTCCTTCAAGGTCATGTTGGTACTAGAAGGAAGCTCCTTCAAGGTCATGTTGGTACTAGAAGGAAAGCTCCTTCAAGGTCATGTTGGTACTAGGATAGCTCCTTCAAGGTCATGTTGGTACTAGTATTAAAGCTCCTTCAAGGTCATGTTGGTACTTGTAGGAAAGCTTCTTCAAGGTCATGTTGGTATTTATAGGAAAGCTTCTTCAAGGTCATGTTGGTACTAGTATCAAAGCTCCTATTAAAGCTCCTTCAAGGTCATGTTGGTACTTGTAGGAAAGCTCCTTCAAGGTCATGTTGGTACTAGGATAGCTCCTTCAAGGTCATGTTGGTACTAGTATTAAAGCTCCTTCAAGGTCATGTTGGTACTTGTAGGAAAGCACCTTCAAGATCATGTTGGTACTAGGATAGCTCCTTCAAGGTCATGTTGGTACTAGTATTAAAGCTCCTTCAAGGTCATGTTGGTACTTGTAGGAAAGCTCCTTCAAGGTCATGTTGGTACTAGGATAGCTCCTTCAAGATCATGTTGGTACTAGGATAGCTCCTTCAAGGTCATGTTGGTATTAGTATTAAAGCTCCTTCAAGGTCATGTTGGTACTTGTAGGAAAGCTTCTTCAAGGTCATGTTGGTATTTATAGGAAAGCTTCTTCAAGGTCATGTTGGTACTAGTATCAAAGCTCCTTCAAGGTCATGTTGGTACTTGTAGGAAAGCTCCTTCAAGGTCATGTTGGTATTTATAGGAAAGCTCTTTCAAGGTCATGTTGGGACTAGTAGGAAATAAAAGCTCCTTCAAGATCAAGATCATGATATGCTGTGACATGACACCAAATGTTCCTTTGATCCAATAATATGATTTAATTTTTCACTTTCAACAATATTTCAGTTATAACATGGCAGTGTGGGAAACGACCGCTCGCCAACTCGCCAAAGGCGAGTGGAAAGTTCGGGTGGCGAGTACAATCCACTTTATACTCGCCGGTCTGGCCAGTAACAGTTGTAAGGCGAGTAGGAACTTGAAAACGCTCACCATGATAACTGGTTTACAGCTTTAAAATACCATAGCTCCCAAACAGTTAAATTTTCTGTCAACTGTGTCATTTATCCAACATTTTATTAATCATTGCTCGATAAGAAAACATTCCCTCATGTATCTGCTTCTATCTTTTACCTCCAATGTTGGAGATCATGACACTTTCTGTCTACAGAAAAAATAAGTATACAATCCCAACCCGCATAATTTTCCGATTTGCCAAGGTCGATTTCACGATTAAATGAAATATTGTTTCATTACAAATAGATGTGATGACTTTTAAAATTAATGCAAATACAATAATTTGGTTTTGAAATCTTTAAAACGAATTCGCAGCGAAAACCTACGCGAAAACAAAAGTTAAATATGTGTCGGAACCAGATTTGACATACATGTTTTATACCGTATATTAAAACTTAAAAGTCTGTGCTTTCGTACTTGATGAAGACGAAGACAACGAAATTGAGGAATAAGAGATCAATGCAGCTCTTAAGGGAGTGTTGATCCTTTTTGACAAAGTTAATGACTTGGCAAAATCTGCAAAATAAATTGTTGAACATTACTGTAGTTTATTTGGTATTTGTTGGCGAGTTTTAAAAAAATGTCACTCTCCAAACATGGCGAGCTCTATTTCATTTTGGCGAGTACTTGTTTCAGTCCACTCGCCATTTTGGCGAGTGTTTGAAAAAAATGGTTTCCCACACTGCATGGCACTCAGTTTTATTGGTTGAGGGAACCAGAATATTACCTGGAAAAAACCACTGACCTGTTGCAAGTTACTGACAAACCTTATGACATAATGTTGTATCGAGTACACCTCACCATGAGGGGGATTTTCACTCATAACGTTAGTGGTGATAGGCACTGATAACATAGGTAGTTGTAAATCCAACTGTTATACGGTCATGACCATGACAGCCCCTATATTTTATGACATAGTGGTACAAGATAGGTGCTGACAGTAATTAAGATTTTTTATTTTTATTTTTGGTGTTTAACGCCACTTTCAGAAATATTTCAGCAATATCATGACGACCAGTTTTAGTGGTGGAAGAAGACGGCGTACCCGGAGATAACCATCGACTATGGGCAAGCAACTGGTAAACTTTATCACTTGTGGCTGAGTCGAGTGCACCCTTTTTTGTAATATACAAATCCAGGTGCGAACTCACGCCATATTGGTGATAGGTTTGTATGAGTTGTTAAGTAATCCAACTACCTAACTCATTGAGCCACCTGGGCACAGTTTGTAGGCTGATTGATAAAAGGGACTTGAACAAATGTAATATGTCAACTTAATTGGCCACACAAGAAATGTCTCATTTTAACTTCTGACTATGAAATCTAAAGCTCATGTAGAACCCATTGAAAGCCTCTTTTTCATCAAGTCACCTGGTAACCAAATTTCAACAAATCAGGAAATTGAAACATTGGAAATCAAATATTACTTCATTCAAAAATAACATTAACATGATTTTAAATAAATTTACATATATTCGTCAATTAAAATTAAAACTTTACAACTCTTGACATCCAAATCAAATATTACAGGATAAATAGACAATATATGTACATTGTCAGCAAATATAAAATTTATTTGTGCGAGCTTTAGAAACAGGAAGAAAAGCGAGCCTCTGGCAAGTAACCCTTAGACAAGCTCTGTATATTATATTTACCGACAATGTACATATATTGTGTTTATCCCCATCATCTTCACAATCTTTCCTTGTCTCCTTGGATTTACCCCCCTTAAAGAACTCACATGAACAAGATTACGGTGATTACACATTATTGATAAGGTACTTGTATAAGAATGTCAGTTACATAACAAATATTAATTTTTTGTCACCGTGGGTGTAAAATAGCAGACGTAATTCACACAAAGTTCATGTTCAAAACTAATTAATCATTTTGTTTAAAACCAACAATCTACACACAGAATTACAAATGTAATTCTTCAAACTACGAATATGTCCTTTTTATGTAATAAATTCTTGAACATCATTTTCCTGCTATATTGTGGTAATAAATTTTATCCGAACTGGTAAATTTTATCTGTGGACTGATTCAAGTACATACACAAACTTCTATAAGAGGGCTAGTATTTCCCACAAATTAAAAAATTTAAAATGTAAAACTTCTATTAGAGGGTAACATAGCTTTGATTAGTGTTTCCCAGAGTTTTAAAAAAGACTGTAAATTTTATACTGTAAACCTTCTATAAAAGGGTAACATATATATATAATATAGCTTTGATTAGTATTCCCCACAGCTTAAAAACAAGTGTAAAATTTACACTGTAAAACTTCTATTAGAGGTAAACATTGCTTTGATAGATCACTGCATGGGTATACAAAAAGATAAATTAAAAGTTTTGATAGTGAAATATCAAATAACTTATTGAACTTTTGTTGTTATTTTTTTATCTTTTCAAGCAAAAACTTTTCCTTGAGGCAGAATTGTATCAGATTAACGATAATGTCATTTTAGTTCATTAAAAATGCTTTAATAATGGTTGTGGTTTACTTTATGGTGGTACCTAATACTACAGGGAGATAACTCTTTAAAATCAGTTGAACGTTTTGATCATATGATGTTTGTATGCAGATTTCAAGCATTTCTGTGATCAAAACCACAGAGAGAAAAGCTGCTATGTGGCTAGTGAATTTATAGCTCTGAGTCTGTTGGTTGGAATTTGTTAAAATTTTGAGATTTATTACAGTTGATGTATTCAAACACACTGCCAAAAAAGTAAGAAAATTAAACGAGCAGATCAAATGTTAACTGAAGTGTAAGGTACCACCTTAAGGTAGAAATGTTCTAAAAACTACAAATATATTATTCCTTCTTCCAGCAAAAAATGGTCTTTCTTGTGACCTCTCAAAAGACAATGTATGGACATTCTAATAAGGTCACTCAAATCAGATATTCACTTACATGTGTGACCTATTTAAAGGTCTAGCACAGTGACACCTATATCATAAAACTATCCCTTCTTCCAGGGAAAATGGTCTTTCAAGCCTGGTGACCTCTCCAAAGATAATTTTAGGACATTCTAATATGGTCACCCAAATCAGATATTTACTCATATGAGTGATTTAGAACAGTATAGCATCTATGTTGAAAATCCATCGCTTCTTCCAGCAAAAATGGTCTATCTTGTGACATTCTAATATCGTCACTCAAATCAGATATTCATTTACATGAGTGATCTATCTTAAGATCTAGGACAGTGACACCTATATCGAAAAATCATCCCATCTTCCAGCAAAAAAATGCTCTTTCAAGCCTGGTGACCTCTCCAAAGTCAATTTTAGGACATTCTAATATAGTCACCCAAATCAGATATTTACTCATACGAGAGATATCTAAAAACACATTTTTCTGTAAACTTATGGACTTACCCTCATAACTTGTGTAGCGGAAATCAAATTCTTTTGGGAATGATGATGTTGTTTCTGGTTCTGTAAAAGTGTCGCAGACCGTTGTCATAACAACAAGATAAAATAATGAAAACAAAAATGTCATCCTTGTTTTAGTTTAGTCCTCCACATTTTTAATTTCACTTCCTAAATCAAGATGGTTCTGAAAATATACAATATATTTGTGTTTATACAATCAATTTTCATATGCTGGACATTTAATTAAACAACTAACAATGAAGTGAGTTAGTGATTGCGGTTTAATGCCAACTCAGCAAATTTTCAGCCATATCATGGAGAGAACAAGTTAATTTTCATTGAGATGATGATGTACTTGAGCGGAACACGATAACCATTACACCACAGATGTGGTTGCAATCAACAAGCAAAGATTTTCCCAGTTTTCCGTTTGTTGACTGATTTTGTCTGTTTGTTGACTTATGAGTGTTGTCTTTCCCTTTGGAAGATTGCTCGGTGTTCGGTAATTTTGTTATTACCCTTATTTATAAGTGTTTTAAGATTTATTCTCCAAATTTCAGTAACAGTTAATTTTTGTTTGCTAATATAATGGTCCACCTTTTTTTTATTTTGCAGGCGTTTACAACCAATGTCAGATCCAGTTCTTGAGGACAATGATTTCAGATCAGTTGGCGATTAATGTTTAACGTCAAGTGAGTATTTTTCAATAATATGATGGCAAGAATAAGTTACATTTGATGAAATTGTACCAGAACAACAAGCATAGTTGAATTTTTATAGTTCTAGCTCTTTGAAACAGAGTCTGCGGTTAGACATGTCGCCCCACTTGGATACATTATCCTGATTCCGAGTCACCCATTCTTTGCTCTTTTTCCTTAATGATGCATGCTTTGTTGAGACTGAGCAAATAGCAATTATATAGTCTTTGGTCCGACTCTCAGCCAGGGTTCGACCCATGAGCTACCACACGCAAGACGAGCAGGCTACCTATTACACCACCAATATAATTGAATTCAGATGAAGCTTATATGTATTGCTTTTTGTCATAAAATGTGAATTAATTTAAATTTATGGTTACCAATTTATGTGGTTTGCCTAAAAATTGTATTTTTGTGGATACATAAATTTGTGGATTCACTGCTATAGTCAGTACATATATATAAAATGTATATGGTGACAAATATTAGTTGAATTCTACATGTCATGGTTTAATATATACTATAAACAAAAATTGATATATAACGAATAATGATAATGAATTCACAGCTCCCATCAATCCCTGTATAGAGGACTAGATACAATAAGGGCTCAGTGGAATTCAAATAAAATACCAACAAAACAATGTCATTTTTATTAAATACTCCAAAAATACATAAGTTTTCATATTTTTTTTCGTCTGTTGTAGGGTTACATTAACGAAGCACCTATGATAAATGTCTTTTCTAATGTAGTCTTCTAGTGATAAATCCTGCCCAAATCACCATGACTATAAATTGAAAAATCCCCAAAATAAAAAAAATAAAACGTTTTGCATACTATCAACAAAATCAGATTTCTAAATCAGACGAAACTTTATTGGTACCGAATTACGTACACATTATACGGTACAGGTGGTATAAATCTCGTTTATAATTAATACCTCCTTATACGGTTACATATTTACCTGTCGACCTTAACAAACGAGGTATCATGTACATAAAATATATCGTAAACAACGTGGCCAAAAGGAATTCTCACACTCTATTAATATTCATTCATTAAGATTTTTTTTTTATGAATGAATTTTTACCGATCAGCTGTCAGGGGGATAACAATACATCTGTTAAAACATTTGACAAGGGGGAGGGGCAAGGGGGGGATAACAGGTTATTATACCCATGTCTCCATTTACATAACATTTACCGATGGTATATAAAATTCTACAATAACAAGCAATCAACTGCCGATAAAATGCCAAAAGACGCAGAAACAGAAGATGTCATAAAATGGAAAATAATGGTTCAAAGTTTTAGAGGCGGAATTCAGTTGAAACTATAGTTTCACCTAGTCGATACAAGAGTGTAACTCAAATTATTTATCGGCCCTGTGTCAGTACTTGTGAATGCTTTAATTTCATTGGTCTGGCAGATCATTTTATAGACTGATATTAACTAGAGAGTTTATATTTCTAAGACCAGGACAATGGTGAGTCCAATTTTAAGATGGAAGGCTACTGTATCCAAAATTACCCATTTTTTGTAAAAATATTTTTTTAAGATGAACTGATATAGTAAAATACTAGTAAACTGTCTCTCTCAATAGATGCCACCCCTCTATTAGGGCCACTTTTTGATTGTAGAAGTGGTTACCTAATAAAATGGAGACCTCTGTATCCAAAATCACCCCATTTTTCTCATAATTTTCCACACTTTTCCTGTTAATATTTATCCTATACAAACACTAAATGCTGAGTAGACACTAATTGCAATACGTTACGTTATACAACAAGCTCTATACTACAAATTAACCAATATATCAACTTTTTACTATAGATACAATATTTGCTGGCATCCATCCTACTCCCACAGATAAATAATTTATAGGCATCATCATATAATCCACGTTTTCTTATGTAAATATGTAGACTTGGCTTCCCTCCTACATTTTACTAAATACATGTATGTTCAATAGACTATGTCACTTGTTCGAGAGTACATTATTTTTTCTCTCTTATCATTTTTAGCTATTCTATAAGATCCCTGTGTTATTGTAAGCCATGTTATATGTCCTTTTGTCCTTTTTCTTTTGGCCATTGTGTTATCTGTCCTTCTTCGAATTATGAATTCCGATTACCCCTTTGGGATCCTCAAACTCCTCTTTTAGTTGGGTTCATGTTGTTCAATCTTTAGTTTTCGGTGTAGGTCGTTGTTTAAGAAATAATTCTTGGATGCCGGGCTCTATGCTTATTTTAACATGGGTAGGCATTATATTTGTCAAGATTTTATACCTCGCTGTTACTCAGTGTAAAATAACAGGGCACTTACAGTAATTTTATGCATTCAAGCGTACCTAGACAGAGGTTATTTTTGGGCGCTGTTCCAATTACTTCCCGCTATTATTTACAAGAATATATAACGCTACAGAAACATTATAAAAATTGATAACGATAAAAAATTAGTTTCATCTGATTTTTTTCAACAATGACTACGGTAATCAACAAATGAAAAAAAATAATAACAGTAAATAACTTTTTAAATCTAGGGTGTTCTGTGCTATTTAGAGCCCCCTTTTGTTTTCAAAGCGAAAGTAGCATGCCATGTTAGAATCGTCTTTTTTCTTTTGGCCATTGTATTGTCTTGTCCTTCTATTTACAGTTTCTGAATACCCCTGTACTATCTTCTAACTTTCCTTATGTTTGCCAACATTGCATGGTTTATAAGTTACTATTTAAACATTGTATTAAAAATGCCTATTTAAGAGATCCACAATTTGTAATCCTAATTTGAGAGAAATCGTGAATGAAGTTTTATTTTATATATCATTTTTCACAAGTGCGACTGGAATATTTTTGGTGTGGAAGAAGAGGTAGGAAAATAAATCCTAGATCTACTGAAACCACCTCCAATGATAGACATGGATTATAATGGAAGAGTAAAGGGCATCAATATTATAATATATTAATGAACCAAAAGATCCTCAAGCCTACATGAAAATTGTTCAATACAGTATGGTGTGCATAATGATGACTGTATTTGTAATTTCAAATTTTTTTTTCATCATACTGTTCCACCTCCCCATCGTTTCCTTTTCCATGAGGGTTTTATTTTCCCTCTCTTCTAAAATACAATAAAACCGACAGAAATACCCCATTTTAAACGTTGATTCTGATGTGAACACAATCGTGAAATTAAATACTAGTGAATACCTTTGACCTTCATATTAGCAAATTTTATTTATTTTGAAATATAGCAGTATATTGCATGGGATGACTTTTTATGTTCTGAGCTATAATTAAATCACAACTGTTCTTCAATAAATGTATTGTTTGTTAACACAGATTAGACATCACAGTAACAATGATGGTAAAATTGTACCCATGTTTCTCTGGCATTCTTCCCAAATGCTATTTATTGTAGATTTCTCGTTTGTTACAATAATAATAAACAATATTTATTTCATGCCTTGGCAGGTCCAGTATTAATAGGGTGATAATCATTATAGAATATCCTGCAGTCAATATTGCACTAATGTTATTACTAATTAATATCGCATGGTTCATTGAGTACAGACATATCAATTATCATATCTAGTCAAGTGTTATTTTTATTAGCTGCATAAGCTGTATCAATTAACATTAATTGACCAATGAATGAAGGCTTAGTTAGCACTGATTACAGATATCAGACTGTTGTACTGCAATTGACCAATGAATGAAGGTTTAGTTAGTACTGGTCATATATTGACTACCAGTATTGGACTGTTCTACTGCAATTGACCAATGAATGAAGGTTAAATTAGCACTAGCCATATATTCACTGACTGTTCTACTGTAATTGACCAATGAATGAAGGCTTAGATAGCACTGAACAAATATTGACTACTAATATTCAAAACTGTTCTACTGCAATTGACCAATGAATGAAGGCTTGGATAGCACTGAACATATATTGACTACTAATATTCAAAACTGTTCTACTGCAATTGACCAATGAATGAAGATTTAGTTAGCACTGATCATATATTGACTGTACTATTATCAGACTGTTCTACTGCAATTACCCAATAAATGAAGGCTTAGCAAAACTAACCATATATTGACTACCAATATCGGACTGTTATGCTATTATTGACCAATAATTGAAGGTTTAGTAAGCACTGACTATATATTGACTACTAATATCTGACTGTTTTACTGTTATTGACCAATGAAGTTTTAGTAACACTCATATACTGACTACCAATATCGGACTGTTTTACTATTATTGACCACTAAATGAAGGCTTAGTTAGCACTGACCATATATTGACTTTCAATAACGGACTGTTATACTATTATTGAACAATAAATAAAGGTTTAGTTAGCACTGACCATATATACACTACCAATATCGGACTGTTCTGCTGTAACTGACCAATGAAGTTTGAATAACACTGACCATAAACTGACTACCAATATCAGACTGTTCTACTATAATTGACCAATAAATGAAGGTTTCTTTAGTAGTACAAAAATGCACTGATATCATGGGCAGCACAAATATTTGGTCTTTGAAACTGTCTTATTTGTTTATTTGTAAATTCTCTCCTTAAGGAGACAATTATAAAGAATAAAGAATCACTGATACATTTATAGAAATGCATTCTTAATCTAATTAAATAAAAGTATAATATTTTGAGGCTTCTTCTAATTAATCAATTGAATGATTATATCTCCCGTATTTTTGATGGTATATTTGGTTATTATAGTATAATGCATTGGGTGGACCACAGACTGACTGCTAAACAGAGGTGACTGCTCAAACCTGGGTGGTTGCATAACAGAGGTAAATTTGTGAGTCATATTATACATACATTTAACTTAATTAGAATCATATTAAAATTACTAAATATGCATCAGTCACCCCCCTCTATAGAATCAGTGAAACTTAATTTAGAAATGATCTTGACTTTTAGTAGTTGTGGTCATTAAAGACAGGTGGCCTCTCTAAAGAGGTTACCATATATGATTCGGTCTAAATAACCATCCATTAAAATATTATCATAATAGCTGTCCAATTGGTGTCTCCCCTTTTTAAGTTTTTTTTTTTTTTTTTTTAAATCAATATAAGAATTTTACCTAGGCCATCCATCAAGTCTACCCTAGACGATTATTATTCTTTTATCTATTCAGTGTTTTAACAAAACAAAATAAAAACTTTTTTAAAGTGACCTAAACTTGACATGCACTACATATATTATCTGGATTAAGTGTGGCTAACAGCTACAAAAAGTGGTATTTTATTAAGTTAATTAAATAAATCCCTTACCTGGCATATGAATTTTATGGGTAAGAGGCATTTTACTACATGTAAAAATCCACATAAAAATATTTCCAATTGTAATATCTGAATTTTTAATGTTTGTATATTGCCTGAATCTTTTCACACCAAAAGCTGTGAAAATGACCATTTAGTAATAAAAAAAATAATGGCCCCCCTTGAGGTATACCTGGTAAATGTCTCAGAAAGCACCTGTTACCAGGGGAGATAATTTACATTTCAATTTCACACATAAATCTTGTGACCAGTGGTCAAGCTAGTTTAGCCATGATTTATGGGGTACATAATGTACAGACAAGGTCCAGCCATGAACATCAAATTACAATTAGTGTGTAATTTATTGTTGTCATCTGTAAAATATCTAACGTGGAAACATATGGTCAGTTAGTGGGTCAGTCGTTGGGTTATTGGGCAGTCAGCCCAGTCAATAAATCACTGACCATATATGGATGGACCGTATGATAGTTAGGATGTTGTTTCCAACCAAGAGTGTATACAAACCTCCTTAAGTTGTAATTGAGTACCAAAAGATCCCATTCCTTATTTATTTTTTACATTATCTTAATCTTCATGCTAAAAAATGGGACACAGATGCCCCTGCTTCCAGATAAAATAAACAGAGGCATAACTCCAAAGGAAAAAGTTGTAAAGACTGAGGCTAAATGTCCAGCTTTAAAATTTGAAAATTTAACTATCTTGAGTAGAGAAATATCATAATCAGGGGCATATCTACGGAAAATAGTGCCTATGGCAAGCACTAAAATTGCATTTTACATTTAATATTTGATAATAATTTCTCCAGGTATTCATGTCTATGTGTATTACATGGCTTTTTCAATATAACTTCAAGAAAATTATTTAAAAAATCTTTTTTAGGACGTTCCCATATGGGAACATTGGGCGCTTAAACCTCTCAGTGGCGCCCCCTTCAAGTTACACCCAGGGCACATGCCCTACCTGCCATACCCTAGATAGGCCATTGATCATAATCCACATGTAAATATGTCATAATTGGTAGAGTTGTCTGGATGATAAATGTCAGATTTTTATTTTGTCTGTTAAATAATAACAATAATGATTTTTACATCTAATAGATAAGCTATTAATTCATATTGCTGATGTTTATTTTCTCAGTGGGAATTCTTGTTGCATAGGTCTATAATGTTGTTGTAGATTGTATCTGATTGCTGATAAGAATTGACCTTTTTAAAAAAAAAATATTATGTAAATCTTTAATACTTTTAATATCGCTTTTGTATTTATTTAATTGTATGTTAGAAAATATTTTTGAATCTTTTCTGATTTTTTTGAAAATATTATTTTTGGACAAGAACAGAAAAAACTTGTTTTGTTTCATATAATAAAAACAAACATGTCAGTAGGGATGCTGATAAGAAATGGTAAACTATTGATAAATAATAAACCATAACAAATACCCTGTATCAGAAATGATAGCCAGAACATCATAAAATATCACCCCCTTTGTACCTGTTGCAATAAAGTAACTGGTACCTTCAATTATTTATTTATTATTTAATTCCCCACCAAAAAAAAAACATAGAGGCTCAGTGGGCTGAGACTGTGTCACTCACCTTTCATTCTGTTTGGAAGAAACTTTATACAGAACCTTCCATAGATGCTACCTACCAAATTTCAATGAATTTGGCCAAGTAGTTTTAGAGAAGATTTGTTTTTAATTGGCCAATCACAAACAAGAACTGTCTATGGCCGCCATAAAAATTTTGCACAGGCTAAGCGGCTTCAGAGGAGGAGATTTTTGTTAGAAATTTACCAACCAGACGCAAGAATTTCCAACGTTGTCTATGTTTGTTACCGGATCAGGACAAAATTAACCATCTTAATAGAGGACTTTCCATAGATGTTTCCTACCAAGGTTTGGTTCAGTGCAATTGGCTAAGCGGTTTCAGAGAAGATTTTTTTTAGAAATTTACCAACCAGAAGCAAGAATTGCCTAGGTTGGCCATGTTTGTAAACGGATCAGGACAAAATTAGCAATCTTAATGACATTCCATAGATGCTTCCTACCAAGGTTTGGTTCATTGGCTAAGTGGTTTCAGAGAAGATATTTTTAGAAATTGATCAACCAGAAGCAAAAATTGCCTAGGTTGGCCATGTTTGTAAATGGATAAGGACAAAATTAGCAATCTTAATAGAGGACATTCCATAGATGCTTCCTACCAGGTTTCGGTTCATTTAGCTAAGCGGTTTCAGAGGAGAAGATTTTTAGAACTTGACAAACCAGAAACAAGAATTGTCTATGGCGGCCATGGTTGTTAATGTATCTGGGCAAAATGAGCAATCTTAGTAGAGGACCTTCCATAGATGATTCCTACCAAGTTTTGGTTCATTTGGCTAAGCGGTTACATAGGAGAAGATTCAAATGTGAAAAGTTTACAGATGACGGACGACAGATGCCAAGTGATGACAAAAGCTCCATGGCCTTTCAGCCAGGTGAGTTAAACAAAACATTCATATAANAAAAAAAAAAAAAAAAAAAAAAAAAATATTCATAAAGATCAACAAACAACTACTTCTTCTGAAGTACAATAGATATTAATCTTAACAGTGATAGGCACTGATTGAATAGATAGATTAAAAGTGGTACCCATGAGATGAACCTAGCCAACCAGTCTCATCATTAATAAGGTTGTTATACAAACCTATATATATATTTTATATAATTTTTCATAGCAGCAACAACCACCTAAGATGTCAGATTTCTGACAAAGTTTTATCATAATGAACTTGTATATATATTTATAGGTACTATGTACTTCCTGTTGTATGTAGATAATCAGAATATTTTTACAAAAAAAAACTCAAAAAAACCCCCATAAATCACAGATCGTTAACCTTGCTTCAAACATCTGTAATAGTTCTTGTACAAGATGTTGTCATGCTTTATCATAAGATAGTGAGAGTTAGAGTAAAGGCCTATTTACACGATATATGTTTTTGCATGTATGGTTCGAACATATATGCAAAAACAGTTCGTGTAAATTGGAGCTATGCACTGCATATATGCTAGTGGACGATTTAGAACTTGCTCTAAAACCGTCTGCTAAAAGCATAAGGATTGAGTAACTAAGATGCTAATTAGTTGAAAGCAGATGTAGAAAACATACCATGTAAACGTAGCATCTGCTTTGCATATATGCAAAAGCAGATCGTGTAAATAGGCCTTTAGTGACTTGTTTAATTTCAAATGAGCAATTTTTCAGCTGTATCATAGCGAGAACAAATTGAACTTCAATGAGATGATTATGAGGTCCACTTTGTACTAGACCAATACACTTAGTTTGATTTTTATAGAGCTAGTTCACTGAAACAACAGTCTGTGGGTAGACATGTTGCTCCATCCAATTCTGAGCCAACCAGTCTTCACTCTTTCTAATCAATACTTTGTGCTTTGCAGAGAAGCAACAAATACCAGATTCATAGTCTTCGGTTTGAACCTACGATCACTCTTGAGGCAAACACTAATGATTACACCATTGATGTGGTAAAATTCCTTGAAAGACCCCAACTTTATAATACTTATAGCTATCATCGTGCATCAGCTATAGAACTGTGGTACAAGCAAATTTTACCTCAGCACAGGTATAATTTTCACACATAAATACCCAGTGGGTTAAAATCTAACAAACATAATTAGAAGAAGTTTTCAAAAGATTGATTTGATTTTTGGTGTTTTAATGCCACTTTCAACCATATTTCAGCTATATCATGGAGACCAGTTTTAGAGGTGGAGGAAGCTGGAGTACCCAATGAGAACCACCAACCATGGGCAAGCAACTGGTAAACTTTATCACTTGCGGCTGCAAGTCGAGTGCACCCTTTTTTGTAATTTAAAAAGCTGGGTGCGACCCATGCCGTATTGGTGATAGACTTGTATGAGTTGTTAGATCCAATGATCTAATTCATTGAGCCACCCTTGTATCATTATTTAGTTAAATCTAAACAGGAGGATTCTTTTTATAACATAATTAAGAAATGTTAAATAATGACAATAATCATTTAACATATAATTGATAAGCCATTAATTTAAATTGCTGTAAATGTATATTTTGAAAATCAAGGAAATCACTCCTTTCTTATAACCCCTTTGCTCATTTAAGGGAGTGCATACTATAATGATTTTGGCATGATAAAGAAAATTTCCAAACAAATTTTATCAGTAATAAATCAATTTCATAAAATGTTAATATGTCAATCATAGTCCTGGGTTGTCTTGTTCTGGGGGTTTTACAATAATTAGCCAATCATAATCCTTGTTTACAAGTGTTGACACACAAACAAACAAGAGATTTATTACAGGTCAAAACATAGAAATTAAGGTCAGCAGAACTGACACCCTCCAATACATTTCACATTTCCATTTCATTTCTAACTTTTAAAAATAAGCAATTTTAATCTTAGTTTCATATACATGTATTGATTTCACTTTTAATAAAAAAAAATAAGCAATTTTAATTTTAGCTTCACATTTTGATTTTATTTTTAATTAAAAAAAATTAGCAATTTTAATTTTAGTTTTATATTTCGATTTCATTTTTAATTTTAAAAAAATAGACAATTTTAATTTTAGTTTCAAAATTTGATTTCATTCTTAATTAAAAATAAGCAATTTTAATTTTAGTCTAATTATTTAATCGAAAATAAAACACAAACATCTCCATAAAATCCCTCTTGGTCTTTTACTTGGTCAACTGTCTGTAAACAATTTACTCTCCTGTCAAATAAATAACTTGTATTAAACTTTAAAATCCATTGAAAATAGGATCCTTTTCACACTTCATATCAAGAATTTAGTATTGAAAACAGAACTTAGATTTTGATAATGAACGTTTTCCCTTTAACTTTAATATTTTCTGTCAAAACAGAAAAAGGTTTTAATCGTAATTAAATATTTACATTGTTGCTCCATTTGAATAAATGAACTTGCCCGAACTGAAAACAATTTGATAAATGAAATTCATTCATTTGCAATAAATTAACCCCATTGTATTTTTTTTCTTCTAATATTTAGACAGGACCAGACTGCCAACAGCTTTCATCATTGTAATTTTTGTGTTCAGAAGTTTGATGATTGACAGAGAGTTCTAGCATTATAATTTTAGTGTTTTAAAATGATGTTCAACGCCACTTTCAACAATATTTCAGCTATATCGTGGCGGTCAGTTTTATTGGTGGAGGAAACCACCGACCTGTCGCACGTCACTGACAAACTTGATCACATGATGTTGTATCGAGTACACCTCGCCATGAACGGCCCTCGAACTCACAATGTTAGTGGTGATAGACGCTGATTGTATTGGTAATAGTAAATTCAACTACCATACGATCACGACCATGACAGTCCAACTACCATACGATCATGACCATGACAGTCCCTTGTGTTAGTATGATGCTTGACATTGGAAATCCAGGTCCTGGCTTGGGACAGGAACAAAAATGTGGCAGGATTAAATCAGTTAATGGGAACTCATACAATAATACAGATATATGTATAGGGTTAGGTTATGTTTAACCCCACTTTTAACAATAGTTCAGTTATAGAAAAATACATGTTTAATAAACAGACAATTAAAAATCAGCACAGATTCCCTTCTACTCAAAAAGACCACATACTATCTCAAAAATTAAAGTTGTGTCCACAATGGCCACTTGGAACTGTGTGAAAATTTCACACCTCTTTATAAAAAGATAAGTTATCAAATTTCTTCCTACTATTAAAAAGGGGTAAAATGACAACACAATGGACTCAAGGAGAATTTACACTTTTTATGACGTGTTAATAGCCTCCTTTAAAATAATGCCATAAAATAAAAATACCCCCTTTTACCAATCTTTAAGTGATCTTTTTACCCCCTTGAAATATATTTTCCCATCTTTAAAATTTAGCACGATCTATTGTACTCGACATGTACAAAAAATTGGTTCAAATTGTTCTTTTTATCGGTTACGAAATATCCATTCACAAAAATAAAAATAGGTAGAACTCGTTATCAAAATATTTACACAAGACCATATTAAGAGGACAATTAACGAACCTATATAAAAGCAGGTCTAAAAATCTTTCAAATGTCTTGCTTAAACAGTTTAATAATCCTTGTAATACTTTCTCTGTCGACACTTAAAGATTTCAATTTATAAATATTGCCTATCACCTATCGTGAAATATTTTAAAACTTTAAATAAACCCTGTGTACGTTGATATTTTGGATTTTATACGAGATGGTTACGTAACTCTTAATTCCACGGATTTGAAAGTCCGGTCAATTTTAATTCAATTCAAAATGGGGAGAATTTAATGGTAAAAGATTATGCAAGGCAATTGTCAAGCCTTGACTATGTAAAACCTCATTAAAATACAGTCTATGCCTTAATTTTTTTTCACCTACTTGCCCGAAACCCAAAGTTAGAAAATTTTTCTATTTATTCAAACAAATTCTTTCATAATTTTCACTTTGTCTGAATCCAGTTTTACTTGTCCTGGGCTTAGTGCAAGTGGTTAAGTGCGACGACTGAAAATATCACCAATGATCAAGGTGTCCTAAATGTTTTATCTAGAAAACTTGATTCCGTATGTTGGTAATCTTTGTCAAATAAATAAATAATTAAATTAAGGGATTTCATAAGGTGTAAGTAATATTTTAAAACAGTACTGTCCAACCTGTTTTTTTACCAAAATTAAAAAATAAGCACAGCATTAAAGTGTAAACAAATGTAAGAGAAAATGGACAATCCAAAGACACTGGACACACAAGACACAGGACAAAGACAAACAAAACACAGAAAAACAACACAACACAGAAAACTAAAAAGATGAGCGACAGACCCCACAAAAACCGGGGTGAATCCAGGTGCTTGAGGAGGGTAAGCGGTTACTGCCACTTTATATGACATGTGGCAGGTTACTCATATGGTCAAGTAGTATTTGATTTGATTTGATTTATTGTGTTTAAAGCCACTTTCAACAATATTTCAGCTATATCATGGCGACCAGTTTTAGTGGTGGACGAAGCCGGAGTACCCAGAGAGAACCACCGACCATGGGCAAGCAACTGGTAAACTATCACTTGTGGCTGGGAGTCGAGTGCACCCTTTTTTGCAATGTACAAAGCGGTTCACGCCTTATTGGTGATGGGCTTGTATGAGTTGTTAGATCCAACGACCTAACTCATTGAGCCACCCGGGCCCCTGGTCAAGAAGTAAGACAGGATAATGAAGGTAAATGAACATAAGTGGCTATCCAATTTTATACATAGACTCAAGAGTACATTGTATTTACAGTATGTAGGATTTCAGATCAAAACAATAGATATTCTGGATTCCACAGATTATTTTATTTAGAAATATCCGAACAATACAATCTATTTTTGATTTGTTTTGAAAAAATGGATTACTCAGCGCAATATCGTGTTTGAGATATGAGATGGCATGATACGCTCATTTCGAGCTGAAAACATAACAGTGATATTATGCTTAAGATTGGCGATGTAAATATGACATAATGAAGATACAAATTGTCTCTTGATAATATCATGGTGCATAAAGATCAACTAGAAAAATTAAATTTCAATGTTAACGATGACATAATTGAGATACAAATTAAAAATCAACAATATTATGTCATATCAGGCTTTACACTAGATAATAGATATCATCAAGTGTAAAGATCAAAGGGAAAATTGGTAAATCATCTTTATTTTGTTAATTTAAGTTATCCATGATAAATAAAAGAACCACCTAGCGCATGAATGCGCGAC